>CAEGAE010014799.1:0-74811 GCA_903067095.1 Girardinus metallicus | reverse complement strand
TATTTACATACACATATATATGTATATAACTTTATAGAGGAATTAAGAGACTACATCTGCCAATTACTAATAAAATAATCATAATTTTAAGCATTTCTCCTTGCAATTTCTTTCTCAAAGGCTCATACTGCTACCTAGCCACTGAAAAAAGCCCCCTAAAAACAGACAGGTGTCCTTCAGTACAATTAGTTCAGCATGCCTTTCTTTCCAGCTGCACCAGGCTTCTCTCATGATGCAGATCAGAGCCAAAGACAGTCCTATGATCCATTGTCCGGACAAGAGGAGTGCTCTCATCGTGTAAAGCAGCAGAGAGGCCTTTGCCAAGATGGCCAAGTGGGATGAAAAGAAGGGCTCCGGTTTTTTCAAAGCAAATCACCAAAAGGATCTTCCTCCTGCCATTTATCACACAGATGGGGGCAAACGATGAAGGCTCCTTGTCTTCCTTTGCTTTGTGCCCTCCCTCCACCAATTTCCCTACTTAGCTTGTGTTTGCATTAATCATTTTGCTCCTTTGTGCTCAAATTTCCAGGCTGTCCTTTTCTTTACTCATTTAATTAAATTCCGTAATGATAAAGATGTGTTGTGCAGGAGGAGTAAAAAACATAATTAAACATTTACCTTACAGTTTGGTACATCTTAAGTCTTTATGTATGGGGCAAAGAAAGAGATTTGCACTTCTAGATACTAATAAATTTGCCACTTATCTTTGTAAAATACTTCATGCTTATTGGACGAAGAGAATTTGTGAACATCAATTTTCAAGTCTTGCCAAAGACTCAATTAAATTTACTAGACCAATATAAAACACGAATATACTTGGATCAAAACCATGTATCACTCAGTCCCTTGTATCATGGCAGATTTGCAGTTGTGTTCCGCTTGTTGACTGGCTCTTTAATAAACTTGGGAAAGCTTCACAGAACAGGTATATAGTCATACCACTTAGCACACAGGTGTACATCACTCACTAAATCAGCAACATAGGTAATCGATCACATATAAGTGTGTGAATGTGAGCATAGAAAACAACCAGAATTTCAAAAGATACAGTAAGCATTACTGAAACACATATAAAGAAGCTAAATCCTCATAGCATCGATTTTTAAACTGAGGCTAGGTCTAAAATAACCAAAGTGAAGTGACTGCTAATTGAATGTTTCTATGTACAATGCAGCGCAACCTCATTTTAATTAATGAAAAATGTTTTCAGGGTAACCTTGGTGTGTGGCATTTAATAATAATACAGCTTATGATAAGGAGAGAGACTGGTACAGATCTGAGGCCACTGGTCTCACACTGCTCAAGGTCATTAGTGTTAATGCCACAGTTTTTGCCATCTGCTGAGATTGTTTACACTTGCCTAGATAATTAGCTCCTAATTAGAAGTGGATGGTGGGGAGTATAGGCTGCTCGGTGTGTGCATAAATAAGTCTATGCATGTTTGTGTGTTTAAGAAATGGCATGTGTGTTCTTCCTTTCAGCTGGCAGGTGAATTAAAGAAATTACAAGTTTGCTGTTAATACATGGAGAGGGAGTGAATTTGTATTATTACATTTTCTCATGTGATTAAAGCATAATAAAGACACGGGAAAGTACTAATATAACAGAAGATAACATTTCTAAAAAAACTGGCATGCCAATAACTAAAATGCACAGTTAACAACATTTACTATTGTTCGTTACACATGACACAATGGGATGCACGATTATGAAGAAAGTCTTTTTTTTTATTATAAAAAGGTGTTTTAGAAGGTAAATGGTAGCACTTAAGAACAAAATAAAAAATTATAATAAGAGAACATAACATTTCATAGTTCTTCTGCTTGACAACATTATTTCTAAAACATAGAGTGATTTGGGAAAATGTGTCAACAGAAAATCATTTCTTTTTAAACCTGGGCCCTATTTTTATATCTAATGGAATGCAAATTATTAGCAGTCAGATAAAGTACAGACCAGACAGATTTTTTTTTTAAATTATTTTTAACACAACGCATTAACACATACCAAATGCAGTATGTCGAAACATTTTTATGACACATTTCCAGCGTCATCAGTCCGAATGAACAGGTATTGGATAAATGGATAACTGAACAGCAGACGGATGGATCAAGGAATAAGTTGTTAAATGGACAGAAGAACAGATGCATCAAAAGATGGATAGAAAAGGAAAAATAGTTCAAAATGACATAATGGAAAAATACTTGGTGGACGGACAGACTAATTAGTAGACAAAAAGATGTGCATGTAGATGTATGACACATAAATGAATAAAAAGATAGAAACATGGATATAGATGGAGAGATGGTAGGCAAATAAGAGGAGGGGTGACTGGATGCACACCTCAACAATAGAGTGGTAAACAAAGTCTGGAAATACAATTCTCTTAGTCATCAAAACATAGAAAATGCTCTGACCAAATGTCACCCTTTTCCAACCTGTGTGGGAATCTTGAAGCCATTCACACTTACAGCCTCATTTTCAGAGCATGCATTACTTGCATGTTGCTATCCAACATCACAGCAAATCTGGCAGTGGTAAATTAACTCTGTGCTGAGTCTATTTGGTTATTGTCAGAATTGGTGTTATTGTAACTCTTCCTACTATGCACTATATTCAACCTGTTGCTGAAACAGCTTTGAAAGAATCAAACTTTGACACTGCTTATTTATCGCGGTAAAATTTACTTTAAATAAATGATAAAAAACTGATTCTAATCAGACATTTTTTAAAATGTTTGCCTTAGCAGCTGAAATTAATGTGCCACAGCTGGAATTTAAGTTCACTTTTAAACACCCGAGTGTGACATATACAGTTTGTAGCATCCCTTGGTACATAGCAGAAAGTCTCTAGATAAAAATTACAGAGGACAGAAAGGAGGAGGGGAATAGCAACAGCTAAAGTGAGATGAACTTCAGTGAAGTGCAATTACCACCACTCAGCCCACAGCAGGTCTCTTCACTCCAGGAGAGGCATTTTTCTGCTGGGGTAGGTGGCCTTGTTTTGGTGACCTGCTTGTTTGAAGTTACTGCAGTGCATTCTTAAGCCTTTCCCTTGTTGCTTTGTACAGCACCTTTCAAAATTATTCATGCCTATGGAATATTTCAAAACCACAAACTTGAATGCCTTTTAATAGACATTTTATGAGACAGAGCAACACATCATAATGACGAAGTGAAAGAAAAATAGACATCATTTGTGAAAACCAAGAAAACCACTGGCTCTGATACGCCAAAAAAACAGCTTTTAGGTGTCACTTCCAAGAACATTATTTAACAGAGTTAACAGAGAGAAAACACAGCTGCTTTGAGAAAACCTCAGCATCTTGAAGTCCACTGGACACAGATGACCGGTCACAAATTAAGAGATGAAGTTTAAAGCAGGGTCAGTCTATAAAACAATACAGAAAGCATTCAAAAAGAATGTCATTTTAGTGCAATTCTACCAAGACAAGTCCACTTGAAGTGACAGGCTGTACAAGTGCACCCATAAAGAAGAATGTATCGTTTCCATCTTCTTTCTAGTGACAGCCTACTTTGTTTTGATCCATCACATAAAATCCCCCCAAAAAAACACACAAATAAATAAAATTCAAGTGAAGATATGGACTTTTTCCACTGTTGTGTTAGCTGTAGCTACTGTGACAAGAACACTATCTGTTCATTTGTTTGTAGCCACAGATTAGAGTAGCAAAATTCTCTAAAATTATCCTATGTGAAATTGAAATTCTGCTTGATATTGTGTAGCCAGTTTTAGAAAACTAAAGTTGTACCATAGTTTCCAGAAAGCCATATATTATTTTTGATCTCAGATGATTAAACTGTACCATTTATAGGATGCAGTTATATTTAGTCTTTTTTGATAAATACAGCCTTAGGTGCCCACAATTCTTATGTCCATCAATTATGTAGGTCAATAAACAAGTAGATAGATTTAAAAATAAAAGTACAGATGAACTAAAGTTGTAAAAAAAATTTAAGAGTGAAAGTATTTAGATTTAATTTAAGTTCAATGTTGCCTTAGAACCACAACTCAAATGCTACTATAGGCAGCTGCAAGTACAAGCGAGGGAACCGCTTGTTTAATTTGGGCTGGGGATTGAAAGAGTGAATTATTTAGCACACCATTAACCCCTTGTAGAAGAATAAATAGTACAACAAAAAGTGATACATGTATGTATCAAGGCTTTTATTTCCAGGCTTTTTAATTAAAAGGCCAGAGAGAAGAAAAATAGTGCCTCTTCAGCATTTTCATTTAAATAAATTCGCCAGTTTGCTGTTTCTTTGTTCTGCTTTTGTATCAGAAGGAAACACAGATTGTAATCGCTTGATGAGATTACATCTTGCACCCATGTGTTTGTAACAGAGCATGCCGCTCCCCATTTAATCTCCACAAGCCTTTATTCCAAAACAGATGTTAGGGAGCGAGATGGCCCTAATCCTGCGATGAATTGTAATCCACAATTTCTCTGAATGAGATCACAGAAAGTATTGAGTTGCTGGGCTCAGCAGCTGTTGACGCAAAGACAAATAACAGGGAGGCGCTTCATTTTAGAGGTTGGAAGTTCAATCATTCTGCTTGAAAACTAATTTAGAATGACATATAATGCACACTGTTCATTTTCTTTCACAAACTAAACAAAGATCTGACAGATTTCTAAGGAAGCAAGGAAATGGTGGTGCCGTTAGCGTCCAAGCAGCTTCATGTCTTTGTGAAATCAAACAATGTCCTAATTCTACACAGCGCTGGCTAGCTTGCATGACTTTACTTCACAACATAATGACCAAAGAGCTATTAGGAGACCTACAACTGGTGTTTCAGTATTTACTAGAATATGTAAAGCTCGGTCTGGGGCTTCTCAAAACGAAGAATGGTAGCAGGGACAAATAACTCTCCATAACTAACACATTTCACATTAGAATCACTGCTGAAAATAGCTGTTGGAAAAAAGAAGAAAAAAGGAAAAATACAAACAAAAAACTATTTCTCTTTTTTTGCAGCACTGAAGAGGACATTCATACATTTTAGAATATATATATATATATATATATATATATATATATATATATATACACACCTATATATATTAATTTAAAAAGAATTTTTCCGTGAATATCGCAAATAATTTTTACTCATGTACATCAAATTTTTCCCATCGTGACTGCTCTAGTTGGGTTGGAGTGCTGTTTACTTGGGACCAGATGCAAGACAGATTTATTTCAATAAATCCGCCAAAACACCACACTGTGTGGCAGTGGTGTGCCACAGAGAGGGCATTGATTCCCCTACTAAACACTCATCTCGGGTAATGGATTTTACTGTCCACAGAGCATGAATCTGTGGCAGATGGAAAATAATAATTTGGCCTTTTGTATCAGATGGGAAGCTTAAACTTTGAGAACAATGAAACAGGGAGAGAAAAAAAATCTTCATGTGTCCATTTTCCATTTAGAAAATTAGAGATATTTTCTGTGTGTGCAATTTCAGAGGGTGTATAATCCTCATAAAATTTTTAGATGAAAGTTTGTTCATGAAGTCTTGCCTGGGGCCCTCTAGAGGCACACGGCAGGACTGTTCAGTTCAAACATATTGGCTGCATCATCTCCTCTGTACTGGTACTGTGAAAAAGATCGATAATTATGTTTTTGTCAGATGAAAGAGATAACTGTCCACGGCCTCCTCTCCCATCACTTCTTGCTTTACTCCTTGATACTTTTTCTCCTCAAGAACTCATTTTCACACCATTGACAACTGAGTTTCAACTGAAAACAGAAGGGTGGGAAAAAAGCTGATGCCTCTGTTGGTCAAATTTGAGCAAAAAAACAAAACAAAAAAACAAACAAATGGTACCTAAAGTGACAACAACAGCTACAGATTAAGATTAAGACAAGTTCAGATTAGACATTTGATCAATACAGTTTTTTTTTTTTGTGGCAATAGATATACATTTACCCCTACTTACTAGAATGCTTTATCATTTACTTCTCTGTAGAGACAAAAGTTGCACATAGAAACATTTTTCTTAGTTGAATCACACATTCTGATTGAGGTTTATGAGCCAGCATTCTGATGTGGAACGTTTTAATGTGTAGTTCCTAGTATAGGAAAGATGGGGCAAAAAATATAAATTACTCGTCTCATCCAGTTTGGCAGCTAAAGATTCGGGTCTTTGATCATGTGGAGGACAGACCAGAACAAAGTCAATGAGCGGGGATGAGGAGGTACATTTTCTGATGGCTTAGGTGAGGCTTTTGGGGAAAAGTAGCATTAACACCAATTTAATGGACTGTGGAAAAGTACCGGCTGACTGTGAAGGGTCTGAATTTGTGAGTGGGTTTTCTTTGAGACATTTGAGCCTTAAGGTTTAGAGGTTCAATGGGGACCCATTGTATGTTGATTTAAGCTTCAGAATAACTGTGCTGTGCAGGCAGCACGATCGGCTCTTACTGTCAGAAAACTTATTACAGCTACACAACAGTGGTGGGATTACGTCTGTGGCATAATTGTGTGTAGTTTAGTAAAAGTGGGTGAGGAATATCAATGAGTAGATTTACAAAAGCGGATGTGACAGAAAATCCTGTGGTGCTTGCATGCCCGTGCCAAAGTCTAACGTGTCCATGCATGCAAGCTTGTCTACTTAGATACATAAAGTAATCCAATAGATGTGCAGCCTCATTGGGAAGAAGGGCTTGGCAGGCTAAGCCAGTCAACCTCTGACCTTTGTGTGACTGGCTGCAGAAGAACAGCTATAGACATTAAGACCTGGAAACATAATTTTCCTGTCACTTTCTCACAGACAGAGGAAAACTGGCATTATTATTTTATCACATTTTGAAGTAAAATAATCTTCAAAATAAATTCCTCATTTCTATGCTGGTTTTGCATGTATTTTTAAGCATTCAGTTGAATTTATGATACCATGATAAAAGCGTGGACATAAATGGCTAAAATAGATATGTAGTGGGACAGTAGGAAAAAACACTCTGAACATACAGCTAGACCTAAACTGTAATAGTTTAGATGAAATTGTACTCATGGGCTTAAAGACTTCCCACTCTCCACTCTCTGACGTTGAGATATTTTGCAAAGAAAAACTAGCTAACAAAAAGTCTGTCGTAAATACAAACTTACCCAAAAAGTCTTGCTGCTCTAATTGCAGTAAAAGGTGGTTCTTTGAATCTGGGTGACTCAGGGTGCTGACTACAAACTTCGGTAAACTTTTCCAATTTTACTTTTTAAATCTTGAAAACCATTTGAATGAGATCAAAGAGTCACGTTTCAATGTTTTATGGTTTTGCTATAAAACAACAAACAATTCTTGGATGAATGCCAAACACTGAATTGGAGTGACTGCCATGAACTACTTTTGATGCAAGGTCAAATCATCTGCCACGACACAGGGCAATGTGGCTTGGATTGCGACACACACAATGCAAGAGTTTGGCTTCCTTCTCTAGTATTAATGTTAGTACTTATTCCTAAAGCAAACACTTTAGTTTTTTTAGAATCTAGTTTTTTTTTTTTTTTAATCAGGAAATATCTCACATTCTTTCAAAATCAGCAGAAAGTTTTGTGCTTTTTGTAGTTTATGAATCAATACATGAGGATATAGATACATTTTCTCCTTTCATTTCACTGTAGTGTGCAAACTATGTGGTGTATTTTTCCTGAATGCCTATGCAGGACTGGACAGAACAGCAAGATTTAAAAAAAAAAAAAAAAAAAAAAAAAACCTGCATTTTTTTTAATGGCATTTTTGCTGTTTTACCTCCTAACTCAGACTATTTCCTGGCAGTAGGTAGCCACATAAAAACTCTCCCCTTCTGAGCTTCCAGGTAAAATAGACTCTACTGCCTGCTTGCCATTCCATTTCCCTCCCTCTTTTCATGTCTCTTATTTACAGATGTCTTGTTTCCAGCAAGACCCCCTTGCTTTGACTTTCCTTAGAGTTCCTATTTTAAGACCAGAGTTGTTCTGTTCGATCACAGTGTTCGTCTGTAGGTCTTCCGAATGGCAAGGGGAAACAAAAAACTGTCTCTGTGTACAATATCTCACCGAGTGAACATGCAGGTCGTCATCTGCCTGTGAATGTGTGTCTGACTGTTCCCCTTTGTGCTATTTGACTACTCACACAAAACACATATCCCCAGTTAAAGAGGCAGACCAAAACCAAAGTGTTTCCAGATGGAGACACAAAACCGCTGTCAAAAACAAAAGACACACATACACACACATATAGAGGATGGAATCCTGTCCTGCTGGGGCATACCATTCCTCAAATATGCTGTGTTTATCTTCAGTGACAACTTTCTAGGTCAGGTCTTTGTTTCAGTGTTTATCTGAAGCCCAGGCTCCAAAACCAGCAGTCATTCACCACCCTTTTATAGGCTGCAGCCATGAAGAAGCATGAAAAACAGAAAGTGTGGGAGACTGGGTACAAAGAATTTATTGTTTCTATTATTTTTTTCTTTTTCACAGAGTTATTGTTCAAAACTCATTTGAGCCCAACAAGTAATGGGGTAACAAGTATAGGGAAGCAATTAAATGCTTCTGCAGACATTTATCAGCCTTTAAACAAGTGTTATATCTGGCACATGAGGGAGCACAAATAATGTCATTTAAAATTATTGAGCTTCTTCAAGCTGTAGAATTACTTTGAGCTATGTTTAGAGTTATCTTGAATCAGTCCTTTTGGTGTTTTAAACACACATTGGGGATAAAAAAATACTTCAAACAGCTGATAAAATTAATGTTTTTTTTGCGCTGTAATATTAATTAGACAAAGGTGAATATTTTTCGTCTCTTTTACACCTTTGTTAGGTAAAAAGAATTTCTAGGATGACCTGAAAGCCAAGATCTGAAGTTGATTCAAAGTTCATGGAGCGTTCAGAAGAAAACTGTGAACTGGAGATGCTCACAAAATCTGAAATATTTAGATACGTTTTATGGCAAAAAAGAAAAAATATGGCAAAAGTTACTGATCAAGACATGTTGAGGGAGCATGCTGTGTATTACTAGAGCAGATGCCTCACAGGAGAATGCTGTTTGCCCTTTGATGCAGCTGTCAGGGGTTTTATTCAAGACCTCTCAGTCTTTGCTACATGTTTTTTTTTCTCTCCTCTCTGCTTAATTCATGTCTTAAAAACTTTGAAAAGAGCCACTAGGGCTCACAAATCTTAAAAACACCATTTATATGCCCGAAACGCCTGGTAGTTGAAACACCTGTGAAAATTATTGCAACAAGTCATTACAACCACATCATTCTTGTCCCACCTATATGATTGCAGCTTGTTTTTCAACTGAGTTGTACAAATTTTAGGTAACATTAAATGTATTTATATTTGTCAAATTTTTTTTATGTCACAAAAATCTCATATATATTGGGTGAGCTGATAGCTTATAGAATTTGCTGTGAAGTAATCCAATTAAATAACTAATCCGAACATAATCAATCCAGCACTGCACTTACAAAAAAAAAAAAATCCCGGATTTTTGCTGTACGTATACTCTGGCTCATTGCAAGTGAGATGTTCCTATTCAAGTTCTTCTGTCCATATGACCTGTTTTTAAAAATTCATCGGACCATTTCCGGAACACAGTTTTTGCCCTTGATTCCTGTGGTTAGGAAAGCAAGAAATGTTCTTACAGAAGTGATATTTGAACAGTACGTCTCAGCAACAGAACAGCGAATCATATGTTATGTGACTGCTAAATGTTCCTGAAGGTTTTGTGTGGTGAAACATGATCTTAATGTTTTTTAGGTAATTTATAATGTCAAGTCATGGAACGGTGATAGTCAATACCTAAAAACAATAGGTTTTCAGTTAAGTCCTGCTTTATGTCTCTTTCCGCTGCCAAAAAACATCGGCACTGATGACAGTGCCGATGTTTTTGTGGTACAACAATCATTTGGAGAGTGGTGTTCTGTAGTGTCAGGACAGTTTATGTAACTGTATGTTTTTAGTGTGTTAGTGTTTATTTCACATTTGATGATGGTGATGATGATGATGATGACAATGGCGATGATGATGATGGAAAGAAATTTCAGTTCTCTGAGTGCCCCTAAGTCTCCACATAGTTATCAGCTCAATTAATCTGGTTGAAGGTCAAGCTGTCAATTTCACTTTCACTTTCAGTTTCAAGGCTCCAACATGCCGTGGTGATTGAATCTTCATTAACACAGACAGCACAGCGCAGCTTGATGCTACTCACTGTTATTATTGCATTGCAATTCTGCAGAAGCGGTGAAGAATTTGGTTGATCAAACTGCATAAACTTCAATGTGAAATGAGAAGGAGATGACAGAGCATGCAAGATCTATGTTTTCTGAAATATTTCTGTCAAAACCGCCATGGGCTTTTTCAGCTGTGAGAGGTGCGGCGTTGGATCGGACCACACACACCTGGCTTTGTTCCTTTTCATTATTAGACAGAAAACTTAGCATTTCGAAATTGCTTCACAAACAACTCAACTCTGAGTTACACAGCAAATAAAACTCATTTCATAGTCAGGTCCTATAACAGAACAACAAATGTTTTTGCTTTACAACAATATTCAACATTTTTGTCACCTTTCAATGATAAGATGATAGAAAACGTGACTGGAGTTTTTCTAGTTGTATGAAGCGCAGAGTACAACGGTGCTACCCTTCCCCCATATGTTGCTGTGCACTGCTCGTCAGGTGACTGCTTTCAATAAATTTGGGTGTTTTAATTTTTTTCATGAAAAACACAGAGGTAGGCCGTAAACTCATTGAGCAGAATCCAACACTTTTGTTGAGGTGACACAATTTTAAATCTGTAAACAGCATGTCAGTCCAGCAGCCAAATGCAGGCTGTCAACTTGAATAAATAGAGTGACTAATTAAGCAGCTACTATCAGCTTTATATTTTCTCTGTGTTACTCAATAGAAAGCAAATAACTTACTTGAAAACCTCATCTAAATTTAATCTGTGTTTATTCCCAGATTCTGTCTAGTTGTAAAGAATGGACCAAAAAATATCTAATAAATGTTAAGACAACAATATTATAACTGTGTAAATGGATATGTTACTTCGGCAGCAGCAGAAAAATTTGTTTTTCTGCTTTGAATGAACAAAATTAAGATCACACTAAACATTTTTGTTCTACATTTGTGTTATTATAATAAAACAGTGAGATTTTTCCAGAGTGGTACATCAAAACTTCATTTCAACACATGCTTGTTTAGTTTAGCTTCCATCTATAAACATTTTATGACAACAAAACTAATTCCGTTTTGTTTGCGTATTTCATTTCCTTTGTTTCCTCACAAACACATGCTCTCTCTTAAAGAGATCACACTTTCACCAACTAACTCCAGAAGCTTTGCAACGGCTTGAAAACATCAGCGCTGTTGCATTTCGGATGTGTGTCACTGTGCTGCCTCGTTCAGGCAGCTTGTTGATTTACTACAAACGCTAAAACCGTCTGTGAAGCCTCTACAGTGTATACATCAGAATTTGACAAAGCTGCCACTTTCTGTGGCCCAAGGTGACAATTGTTAGTAATGTGAAGCCGCAGGTGGTTTGAACAACTGAAGCTCCAACATACAAGAAGTACAAAGAAAAGGGCACACAGGACGTCAACACCTGGCAAGATTATTGAGGTTTTTCCTTAGATTTTTTTTATTTATATATCTATCCTTTAAAACAAAAAAGAAAGAAAATCTTTACTTATGAGCTTAACTGAGGCTAAAGTGGGTTCTCACCTTTAGATAAGCATAAACTGCTGCTGTTATTGAAAATTGTAAAAAGAGAGAAACCCTTTGTTCAGTAAAACAACAATATCCCCGTACATCACTTTTGTGTGAATTTCTGTGTTTTGGAGACATTTACATGCAAAACATAACCCTGCTCCCTGCAAAAAAATAAAAAAACAAAAAATATAACAAAGGAAGGATTTGAGTACAAGCTGTAATGTAATGCAAGTTTAAATCCTTTTCCCTCTTGGGAGTATACAAAATTGATAGAGGCACTTTGTGCGAGAAATAGATGGAAATGAAACGTTAGGAGGATTTAAGAAAAACAAAAAGAATTGACCTCTTCTCTGAGTCCTTGTTAAAGAGGGCCAGTAACCTTGCAGCTCCTTCATCCCACACTGCGGGAGCCTTGGCAAGCCCAGAAAGGCAAGCCAGCACCACAGTCGTAACCAGCAACCAACCAAACACCAGTGCTCAACCAACCATTTAGCCGAGCGGTTATGCATGCCAAGAGTACACTCGTTGTTATAGGTGAGGCCACTCCATCTTTCTGAAGTACTTGGGAAATATCCAGATGGGTAAGAGACAAATCAAAACATAAAGATAAGAAGATAAAAGCCGAGAAAACTCCCTGGAGGAGAATTTCTTCTTCTCTGTGATATATGTAATCAACAACAGGATTTTGGTTCTAAACTGGAGTCACAAGGGGTTAAGTCAAGAAGAAAGAGAAAATGTATCCAAGGCTTTGGGAAAAAAAATGAGGACTAACCATGGTTTAATGGCTCACCTTGATCAGCAATAACTCTTGGCAACTGCTTTTGTGTGATCTAATCACTCTCTCAAATCATTATGTAGAGACTGTGGCCCCTCCTTCTTGATACAGCAGTGCTCTAGGTCATTGAGGTTTCTGCTCTTTTTTTAACAACTTCAAAATAGTTCAATCGACTTTGACATTTGTCAGATAGATAGACTACTTGACAGTAGAATAATTTGGTTACACATAGATTTATGGTTTGCTCAATGACAGAAAAAGCCCAAATCATCAACTCCTCCACTAAGGTACTTGATCATTTGAATGAAGTGATACCCTGAATGATTTTTACTAAACACGATATGTCGCAAAACATCACTGCTTTGGTCTTACAAGAACATCACTCAGGACGTTTCGTTGCACGTTCACACACAACTAATTTGCAATTTCAATTGATTTTGATGCAATGCTATTTTTAAAATGGAAATGCTTTTTTGTGCAACCATCTCAAATGAGCAATATTTCTTTATTTCTTTTTTTATTGTATGAACTTTAACATTGAACTGTTAACTAAAACCTGTGGAATTAGAAGTGGGAGGCATCAGGCAAGTAACATTTTCTCTGACAATGGAGTGAATTTGCAGGTACATCCACCGACTGGCAAAGCTTTGACCCTCCCACAGTCCTACCTCATGGCTCAGTTTAAACCTGGCAGATGTTACAGTCGGACAACCATCAGCCTGTCAGTTTTTCGAAACCACAAAAAGAAAAAAAAAAAAAAAACATCTTGTAAAAGGGCAGGTGGCAGTACGACCCCTCCGGGACAAAGCACAGGGAAGAGAGCTTATCCCGGGTTCAGCTGCGGAACTGCTAGGAGGTGAAATGTTCTCCACCTATGACTGACTAACCTGTATGCTCAATTTCTGCTTATATGGTAGCAGAAGTGCATACTCTAGGATCCCTGCTTTAATAGAAATGGTAACCATCCTTATCAATTAATCCAAGTGCATTTTATTTGGAGCAAAGGCAAAGAAGCAAGGGTATTCCTATTTTTGCCCATGAGTGCACAGCTAAAATTTCAAAATATACACAACCAAACACCCGATTCATTGAGGCATGCCATCACTATTTAATGCAAAGTCCCAAGCATCAAACAAATTTAATTTATTCATGCGATGTTTCACACTTCTTGGTAAATGATAAATGCACAGGAGATCACAAAATGTGTTGCCTAAGTAGGATGAGAAGGATTTAACTCCAAACTATGTCATCTCCAATCATCTTTTATTTCCCCATGTTTAATATTATCACATCATCTGCAAGACGGAACCAAGTCTCCTCTGGGCAGGTATCTATTTACATTTCATAAATCTGTGTGTCTCTAATCTTTCCCCCAATTCTACAAGGCCAAGATGAGAGTTAACTTTCCATGAATTGTTTCCCCATGCATGAGGATGCCAAAGCTGAGGGGTTTCCTGAGCACTTTTTGCTGTAAATGGCCTCTGAGCTTAAACCTTGCCCAAAACACTTAGGACCTTTATTACAGGCACTTAACCACAGGGCCCATCAGTGTTTGCAATGCGCTCTAAGTCACAGATAATGGGCCAATGTGCACACACACACACACACACGCACCCACACCCCCGCACACACACACAAAAAGGTTGTGATATCATTACGGTATCATCATCTCAGTCAGAAGTGTAAACTACCAGAATGTTCGACACAGCGTGGGGATTACTCTACGGATCAAAGGGTTTTCCTGTCTACACACAGGAGTGCGAGTGTGCTGTTTCATTGTGAGAAGGACCATGATGTGTTTATTGGCAATGTCTTTGCAAAGTCCTTGAAGCCTGCTTAACAAGACTTGTATTGCTAGCGTAGTGTAATAGTCAGAATCCAAGGAGGGACTGTTTGTGTGTTCTGTTTTGCATGCATATGTTTGAAGGTTCATTTAATTTCTTATTGTCTTTTCCAGCCATTACACAGGACAATCAGGTTTCTCATTTGATCTCTTTGGCTTCTTTGATATGTGATATGACATAGAGATGACATATTTTCCCAGGCTTGCAGGAACAAAGTGAGTCAGAACGCAAGATGATTTTTATGAAGTGCATTGCTAACTTCCACCCTAACACATACTTAAAGTATGTGTTAGGATGATAAGTCATTTTTTTTATGACTTATCATGTCAACAATTGTATTCATGTGTGATTTTAATTGTGTTTCTTATTCAATGGAAACACCACTATGTGAAATTATGCTTTTCAACATTAGTAGAATTTCGATAAAGTTTTGTGCATATTTGCAATGGAAAAGTAGCTACTAATGCACTTCACAGGTAACGTTAGAACAGAATAGAACTTCAATTAGCAAACAGAAGGAGAAGTTGTGAACCGTGACATTGATTTACTGCACTTTAGAAGAGAAGAAAGCTGTTCTGTCCGTGTTGGCCAAGCTTCCAAATATTGCATTAACATTAATGGCCATCCTGTTCTGCTCAACACTTCTGTTTCCGCAGTGGAACACTGCTGTTTACAGCGCAGGCAATTTCTGGTAAGCTATACGGTCAAACAGGCGTCACAGATAAACATTAGCGATTGAGTAACATTTAAAAGTTCAACAGAGTCCACGCCTTCAGGAAACAATCGTTTCTCAATAGCCGAGAGCCCAGATTCTCTGTATGAAGCAAACACCATAGAACAAGAAAATATTCCAGGTCCAGACCCAATTTTCTAAAGTTTTCCTCGAACTGTGTGATGAGTCTCCTAGTGCTCCTATGTATATGCCCATTCTCTGTCTGGGTTACTGTCTCTAATAAACAAAGCTTACAGAGCATCTGCTTCACTTTCAAATGCTACCAGTTCCATAAGATTGTCAAAGTTCTCAAAAGTCTAGAGAATGAAAGTATTAATAGTCTTAAGAGGATAATAAACAAGGGGCGTTTGGTTGGTTTCATCGCTTTCCCATAGCAACACAAGTGCCATATATGATGAGTGGCAACACCCAGGCACTACTGATTACCTGTCAAAAAAGACAGAGCCACTGTATGAATTTTTTAGCTGCTGAATCCATGCTATCATTTTCCCTTGAAAGCATGTTTTGTCTGATCATGTTAAAATACATGTTTTGTGAGGCTGATCACATCAGATTTATTTGTGAAGATGATATTAATATCTACATGAATCAAATGAATAAGACACTCTTCTACATTACATCCCATAATAAATACAAGTAACGTTGTATGTTAATAGAAAACGCCACTGTCTCCATGCTTTCATAAAAACAGATAGTTCTTCCTTAGGAATTATAGTCGGAAATATTATTTTATTTTATTATTTTTGTCAGGCTTTGTGTACTCTTCCCCTTACGAGTCACCCACTGCAGCATTCATCAAAATTAGCTAGATATACACACAGGCAGAACCTGAAAGGGATGTAAGACATAAGAGGTGCACACACACATTTACCGTTGCATTTACCATCAATTTGCCCTGTAGCTCTCACTGTGTAAGGCAAGTCAATGGGCAGAAGGAGGACGTTAGCGGAGCAGAGGACGAAGGGCTGCTTTGCAGTTTCTCTGCCAGGCAGCTGACTGGCACTCGTAACTCGTTCTTTTTCTTTTTCTAATGGACTGAGCTGAAATGCGCCAGAATTTGATTATTTCCTCCTAGTTTCCCTCTCATTCACTAGCTCAATTTTCACTTTTCATCAGCAACTTGCTATTTGTTTCTCATGAGCCATTATTCCATCTCTTTTCACTTATATTAGTCCATCTTAATTCCTCTATCTTTTTTATCCTCTTCAACTTTATATGTCCTTTCTTTTCTTCATGCTTCCTGTTCCATCTTCCCATATTCTACTAGCTTATCCTCCACCTTCTGATAAAAAAGTAATAAGGCTTGTAATGGCTTCGATTTCCTTCCCTCCCCTTTACTGGCAAATGTGGTGCATTTCATCTCTGAAGATAGCCTTTGTTGTTTCTAAAACAAAGAGTAAATGTGGATGCGCATTTGCCAGGTGTATGCGTGCGTGTATGTGTGTGTGTGTAAAAAGAGTTTTCCTCTAGTGTGCATCTCTGTGAGATCGTATATTTATTGCTCACCTCTCCCTTGTGACTCAATCCACCACTTATTCCAGGGGTTTAATTGAATAGTGGAAGTGGTTGCTCCTTCCCTTAGTAGTATACAGCACCAATAGCCTCCCCTGGGCCAAGGTAGGGGCTTGCCCAAGTTATAAAATTTTTACAAATACCCATGTATGCATTCACCACTAAGATTGGTCTCATAGTGCCTTTTTTGTGTTTGAGAGAAATACAAAAAAAAGAGTGAGAGACGAATGAGGAAAAAAAATCACTAAAGAGGTCAGTGTCCTCATCTCCTCCTCTCTTTTGTGCACCATAGATTCATTTTTAATCTCTACTGTTGTGTAAAGCCACTCAGTATGAGCCCACTTTGGTCCACCTTGTTCTGTCCCACAGGATGAATGGACCTCATGCTACATCTGGAATAGGTTCTAGCCACGAAATCCTTCTAAAGTTATGAAAAAACCTCAAAGTATTTTCTTTGAGAAGCACAGATCTGGTTAGAGGTTAACAGACCCTCATCATGAGAATTATGAGAATGAATAAGGATACAGGAATACAGATTCCCCTTGTCCCCTCGGGAATGTTGAGTTGTTCCGTGCATGTGATTATGTTTGCATGTCATTCGGGGCTTATTACTGTGATTAATCATGCACATTGTCATAAGTCATTGCTTGCAGATTATGCGTGAATAATACAATTCCTTTCTTGGAATGATGAATGACCAGCGAGAATCCATGGGCTCGAGTGAAAGGAATGAGAAATTGGAGCAGACAGATTCAAGACACTGGGAGTGTTGCTGATAAAGCTGCTTTTACATTTACATTAAAATACTGTGTAAGCACAAAAAAGATTTGTGATGGGCAAAAAAAAAATATATATATATATATTTATCTATTTGCAAGAATGTCATGATTGCAAGGAAAAATTTTACATAATTTCGTGTCTCATTAAATGACATTCATCTATGACATTTTTGAGGAATACAACATGACATAAAGCGAAACTTTGAAGAAGAAAGCCATAAGATACATCAGCAGGAAACTGATTGGTTGGTTAATTTATGCAAATATTTGGATACTACTTTCACTCATATCCTTACTTATTTTCAATAGATTTCAAAACTTTTATTCTGACAACCATTACCCTGTGGGTTATCTCAACCCTGAAAACAAAAGCCTTGATATCATTAATTAAACACTTTTGCGCAATATTTCATTGTTGAGTTCCATTCCCATTATCTGATATACAAAGCACTCTAAACTAGAATCACAGAAGACCTTTTAGCCATGCTTTATAAACACCACTTGATGAAAATAAAAGACCCAGCAGTGATTGAACTGCATTATAAATTCAAACTGAATTTGTAAATTCAGCTAAAGATGGTATGCAGCTATTTCCAGTGAACTGAGACACGACTATGTGCTGGATAAAAAAATCAAACAAAACAAACATTAGAAAGACAATCAGCTTGAGTTACTCATGTATTAACCAGACTTTCTATTCATCTACAAAAGTCTGGTTAATACAATTAACACATCACCAAGATGTTTTTATTGTTATGCTAAGTAAAACTAGCAATTAGGCTAAGTAAAAAAAAAAATTAATATGTACAACACTTGAACTGCTGATCTACATGAGCCAGCTGCCAATCCTCAATAAAACTCTGCTCTTCTCAGGAACAAAACAGTGCTTTGGAGAATGGGTGCTTTTAGTCATTAAAACTAAAAATTATAACTACGGTTGTGCTGGTACCGACTGTTAAGTCTGACAAAACGCTGAACAGTTTTACCAAGAGAACTAAACATTTAACATGAGGGACATGAAGTATATAATTTGAAAACCCTGTTGTTGGGTAAAATGTGGATTAAAAGCCACATACTAAGTCTGCCAAATAAAAACAAAGTAATTGATTGGGATGCTTTAAGAAAAACAAGTCAATAAATGACTAACTGAATCTGGCTATATTGTACAATACACAATCAGACATAAACGTATGCTTAATAGCATGATGCTGTATTATATAGATGTACAGTAAACAGTCTTAACCCTTGAGCTTTTTATTTTGCTCCATCCATTGTTTTTCTTTTTTTTTCTGCCTGGGCAGACTTTCTGGCGAGGCACCCCTTAAAAATGCTCTGCCTTGATTTACCCCTCTATCTCCCTCCCTCTCTATTCTGTCAACTATACTCTCAAAATGAGCTGAGAATGAGGGGGTGGAGAGGAAAGGAGGCTGCAAGTTAGAAAGAAAGAGATGGAAAGAGAGGAGATATTAATAGTGACAGGCCAGAGATATTGAGAGCCCACCGATGATCCCACAGCGTCTCGCCAAAGGTGTGGGGGTGAGGTAATGGCTTGATGCTGACATCTAGAGATGGAAGTGGAGAGGTAGATGAAGGGCTAATGCCTATAGATTGTGACCTCTGGGGAGTGAGATTTTCTTGAGGCCTCTAAAAGCTAGAATTTTTAGCGGAGATGCAAGTACCATCTTGGTCAAGGCTAAACTAGTAGGGTTTGTCTGGATAAGTGGACTTGACAGGCCCCTACGATGAAGTCTCCCTGCAGACTCACTACTCTATTGGCACACTGTTTAGTTTTGTCCATAGACTGTCTGCTGGGATTTGTCTTTCTACATTTGTTTTCTACCAGTGCTCCCACATTTAAAAATGTCACCATAATGGTACAGGAAACCAGTTTTCTTTAAATAAATAATTCTATTTTTTATTGTTAGAGAACAAATATTTAGATAATGATTACTTTATCCATCCCAAAAAAAGCCTGTAGGATTATTAGCCACTAATAATACTGCCATACTCTAGTATTAGCATATGGTGAGCATTACAGCATGTCATACCCTAAAATACCATGACGTCTTGGGCTTCATCAGCTGAAAAGGTGTGTGTAGTTGTGTATACTTTCGACATTAGATTAATACAAATGTTGTGGTGGCTAGTGATAGAACCACATTTACTAGAACATCCACATGATCCTTCCAGGTACTGCACAACCAAAAAATGACAGAAGAATAAAAATGGTGAAGAATAAAAAGAACAGAAACTTCTCTTTACTTTCCTTGGTCTATAGTTCCTTTATCTTTTACCTTCCTAAAGGCAGATTGTACCACTGACAGAGATACACAGAGTCAGACATGAACAAAAACACAGAGAATATAAAGCCTGAATAGGTTCAGTGAGAGTCAAGTGACAAATTGGCCTCAGGCAATGGACCACAGCGACTGTCCAGAGGTGGCAAAAATTAAAGATGCACCTCTAGTAAGGGCCAAAACATTTGTACAGACAGAGCTAAGGAACGTGTTCATTTTAAATTTGACTCCCATTTGTAGAGTAAGCCCCTTGTTTTTGCTCTGTGCTATTGTGCATTTCTCTTCTATCTTTAAGGGTTATAACAAGAAAAGTATAGGAAAAAAAAAACTTCTATATTAAGTACAAAAAGTTAAGAAGAGAATCACTGAGAATGTGTGGTGTGTGCGTGAGGATAAAGTCTTTATTGATTTATTCTGAGGAAAGGGCGAATTACATAAAGTAAAAGAAAATAAGAAAACTGAAGGTTCAATACTGCATATATCTCATTAAGAATTCTGAAAAAGATGCTAAAGCAGTCCAAACCGGCATACTTGTCAAGCTAGTTATTTCCTTTGTGACATAAACAGAATTTTGACTTTCAACAGTCAATCTTCAGTTGTCTTCACGTCCCTTTTCTCATACAAAATGCATTAAGATAAGCACCTTGTTCTTCGAAATCTACAGTGGAACCACTACTGACTTGTGCACCTTCTGCAAAATTCATTACTGCTCGACTTGCAGGTGGGGGGGAGTGCTAAAGTAGGTCACACAATAGGGTGTAGAAAGTCTGCAATTGCTCTTAAATATGTAGAATTAGACCAAACATACTCAAAGGTTCTTGGAAACCACCTGAAAGTTGCTCGTGCTTAAGAAAATTCAAAATTAATTTCCAAGAGCAAAGAGATGAAATTCCACTGTGACAATCAGACCAAATGGCCCAGAGAGGCAACAAGCATAAAAAAGGCTGTTATTTATTTTGAATACAACCAATTATATTATAACTCAGCTCCAATATCTGGACATACTGAAGAAAAAAATACTTACATTACTCTGAAAGTGACTGTGAATATGTATTCAGATGTACGATTGTGTCATGTATGTGGTTTGTAAAGGATCCAAGCGAAGTAACTGACTCTGGTTCAAAAAGCAGGAGTTTTAATAATAAACGACAAGGAGAACTTGTTAGAAGAATCAGACATGGAGCAGGGGCAGCATAATGGAAGGAACTAGTAAAAAACAATGAAAACCAGTGAACTTATATGCTGGGGAAAGGTGGAAAATGCCATTTGATTCAGGCGTGCTTAACCGAGCGACATTGCAACAGGTGTTGGAGGGGAATGATGGAAATTTAAACACAAAGGAACCTGAATAAGCTTCCTGTGTGCTTTTGCAAAATAGCCAAAGCTTAGTTAGAATGAATGGAAAAAAAATCTGTTTTAACGTTTTACCACAAATTCTTAATGGGACTTAGCTCTGGACTTTGACTGGGCCATTCTAACATTTGAATAATATGGCATGACAAACATACTTTCTACTCATGTGCTTATAATACAGAGTTTTATTTGTCCATTAAGCCAGATTACTCAAAACCTCTAGTTGATCTGCAAGTTTCTTAGAAACCTTACTTTTTTTTTTCTTTTTTTTTTTCAAAATTTTCAGCTTTTGTAAAACTGAAGTTATTGTTCTTGGCTCCAAAAACACCTTTGGTCAACCACATACACTGACTGCCAAAAAAAAGTCCCTACCTGAATTTAACACATCCTGTATTCGTGGAAAAGATATTTGTCGGTGTAAAAAGGGTCAATTTTCCCATATTAAATGCCCTGTATTATAAAAACTTGATTAGAAAATGCCCAATACCCACAGTACTGCTGGGCATTTCAGGCCCTGTATCTGTTCTCAGAGTGAAACAGATACATACTGCTGTTCCCTCCCTCTCACAACGAGACAGACACACTTTCAAAGGGTTTAGATACAGCTAAAATAGACAGCTGACAATACATTAAAAGTTGAAAACTTAACCTTCTTGTTGTTGACACAAAGTCTTATAACGTTACCAGCCTCTCTCTGCCAGGGAGGGAGTGGCAAAGCGTGCAGTCACCTGATCTCAAGGCATGGCTGCTGAAAGCGCAAATGGATCGGTGAATGAATGCATGTATCGGCAGATGCAAGAAAAAAAAACTAAATCGACCCAAAATATCGGCGGGCCGATGTATCAGTCCACCTCAAGTATCTATTTATTTGCATTTAATACTTTTTTTTAACTGCTTCGGGTACTTTTTAATATTTTTATAGACTTTTAAACTTTCATGTATTTTTCTCAATTTCTGTGCTTTGCAAATTCATTTCAACTTTCATTGGAAATTAAGAGCTTTTTTATTTCTGTCTTATTTGAATGTCGGTTCATTTCAGCTTTCACAAAGCAGCTGGATTATTACTGGGATTAAAGTGAAATCTAATCACTCTTTAGGGGATTTCTACTGGTAATTTATTACGCTAGATTTGCAATATCTAGTGCAGTGGGTATTAAAGTAAAGAACGCAAAAGAACGTCAATGTTTTCTTGTTTGTATTATAGAATATTTTTACTGCTATGCCATTCTTTGACTTTCATAAGTAGAGAAAAAGAACTGTGAATAACCGACAAACTGAATTAATGATAAAAGATTCATGGTTTTATTAATTAAGTTGACTTTTTGTTACATTGGAGGACTGTTGTTAATGAAAATGACAAAACTTATTAGTCGTCATGCCACACAGGTATTTTTCTGTCTATGTAGTTTGTTCAAATACCTTGCCATCACACCAATCTTTCTCATTATCTTTTCTGTTGTTCTAGTTGTGAAAAAAAGAAGAAAAAAAAATAGAACTGTGTGAAGACACCTCCTTCAGCCATATCCTCCCTTCTCCTCTGACTGACCCCCTACCTTTAAGCTGATCAATACGGCTGCCGCATGGAGAGCCATGGAAGTTTGGATCAATCTAACCACTGCTGGGAACAACTGTGGCAGGAGAGCCAGAGGCACAGCAGGATGTAGACGTAAGAAATGGGGAGCACATAGAGGGTTTTGAGTGGGTATTACAGAGGATTTCAAGTGATATTTGAAAAATATAGTTCAACTAATACTACATGATACCACATGTGGATAGCAGCAGAGTGAGCATATAAATAGCCCTAAAGTGACTCCTGCTCAGGTGCTAGCTGTGATTATGATGTCAGGAGAGATGTTCATGGTGTAAAAATAAAAAAATTATATAAAATGAAACTTAAAAACAATCTTCTACAGTCCTCTCATTCCATGACCTGTGAGGTCATATTGAATTGTTTACAACATCTGAGGATTTCCTTCAGTAATAAGACTGCTTTTACAGTTTTACAGATAAGATGCCTGAAAAAAACCTTTTTTACATTGTTTAAAAATATATAAATCTTTCAAGACACAAAAACACAAAATAAGGTTGAAACTGAACAAACTGAGAAAAAAAAACAAAAAACTAAACGATGTTGCACATCAACTTGTTTGACTTGACATCCTATAAGTCAACTTTCCCAAAACAGAAACAGCAAGCTTTTAACTTTTTGTTTAAATTTCCAATATTTCTCTAAAACCTGAACCACCTTTAAAATAATAAATAGATAAAACAACATGGTATTAACGTGTGCAAACATTGACATTGGTTGCCAGAAAAGTTCTGACTACTGCATTCTTGCACTATCCACTTTTAATGCAGAATGAATCCAATCTGGCCTGCAGTTCAGGACCATTGGTTCTCTGGGTATTTGAGTGGTCAGGATAATTGAGACAATTTAGCTGCACAGAAAATAATCTAGGCTCTTTTTTGAATGTAAAAAAAACAACCTGTTCACCAATTTCTTCCTCTACTTCTGATCTCAAGTAACTGCTTTACAAGTAACACTACAGAAAGGAAAAATAGAAAATACTAGAACTTTGTTATCTATCTAAAACTTTATAAGATGCATAGCCAGAGGAAAAAAAATAAAGATCCTTCCTCTCTTATTCCACTGCCAATGTTAAATTTAGCTTCTCTTTAATTTCTTCTTCCTTTAGTTGTACCCCTTTTATCAGCCTTATGACTCAAAGCACACACAGTCAAGGGTAACAGAATCAAACATAAAATCAACATCAGAAACAAGATAAAAACAAACACCCTGAAACAGAAAGAAGAGAGTGAACCATGCCTGCCTCTGAAGGAAAGCCTCCGAAGAGCGAAGCCTGTGAAAGGCAGACAGAACGGATCTATCAAGGATATAAAACAAAAAATAATCAAAAAGGACATGTAAGTATCCTTTTATAGTTTGCTTTCTTTTTTTCCAAGAACAGAGTGTAGAAATGGCTTTGGACAATCCTATTGGAGTCCAAAAAAGAAACAAGAAAATTGCAGTGATTGGGATCCTAAAGCAAAACCACAGGAGGCAAATAAAAAAAAAAGAGAGAAATGAAAACCTGCTCTGTTCTTGAAGAATTACAATAAGAAGATAATTTTGCAAAGAAGAAAAATAGTTTTTGATTGTCAGAATTTGATGGTGGAAGTTCTTGGTCAACTTTCATCCAGGAAACTGAACTTTATTGGCGGTTTGTTTAACTGAAGTCAATAAGCTCTGCTTGGTGCCCGGATTGTACACACCATGTTCACACAACACTCCTACAGATTCTCTAAAAATGCCAACGATCATAAAAATTTTGTAATTCTCCAGATATACAGGATGAATAAAAAGCAGGTGGTTCAAATCCTGATGACTTCTCCTGAGAAGGTAGCCTAACTCTGAATTTAAAGTTTTAACAAAAAATATACATTTTAAGACAAAAATATCTGTTTGAAAGTTAAATCATGAGTACACAATCACAGTGTCTTTTTGTTGTCTTCCAAGACCTTAAATGAAGTTGGTGAAGAATTTGCCAATTATCTGCAATAGGCATATTTGTCAAAAAATACCACAACGTGAAGATGATATGGTTTAAATGAAGGTGGAAGTTTGTTTGCCAGCTTTTGCTTAAGACATCTAAAGAAATCCCAAAAGTTTTTTTATTTTCATTTTTTGGTAGCCATTTAGCCAGCTAACCCAACTTGGTACCATTTTGTAACAGGAAAAGCCTGATGGTTGGAGTCAGTGGCTAGCATTCTTTTTAGGAAAAGATTTTCAGTAGCTGTTTACCTAACTAACCAAAACTACATAAATCATTACTGTAATCTTATTATATAAACTTTATTTGAGCTTCATTTCTACTTTTTGCATTTTCAAGCTCCTACTCCACCTTTCTTGCACTCTCTCTCTCTGTCTCTCTCTCTCCAGTTTTCAGGACATGCAGATGATACGGGGCTTGGCCGGAAAACATGATTCTACATTGCTGAGGTCTGCCAAGGAGAGATAGCCTAAATGCAGTGTCACCGCTGTTAGCTGGAAGCAGACTGCTGGATGAAGGATGACCTGAGTCGGAGTCAGGACATAAAAAGAAATATGGCAAAATGAAAAAAACCTTCATTTTTTAACTTTAGGACAAAACCAGTTTTAGACCATAGAGTTACAGAGTGTAGAATTTGCTTAATTGAACAAGACTAACATTTAAATGCACTTTGTTTTATCCCTTTTCCTCAGGGCTTCTGTTAAATCCAACAGGAAGTTTGCTGCTTTGGCTCAATGAGATGCATCCCTCACTGAAAATCCATGCTGACCCACTTCCTCAGTATGTCAGTCATCTAGTAGAAGGGAACACACTCACACACACTGTACTCGCCACCACCCTGAAGGCCTACAAGCACAGCTAAAAATAGATACACACTTGAGCTTGGTTCCAGGAGACTTTGCACTTCTCAGATAACAATACGCTGGATATATTGTATGAGGGCCCATGTCGATCTGAAAAAAATTAAATAAAAGAATGTTTTTTCTCTTCGTACTTCATGCTTCTGAAGCTTTTCGAAGAAAGGTAAAAAAAAAATAAAATCCAATAAATATATGGTGGCTAATCTCCAAAGCCAAACACAACAAAGAAAGACAAATTGTGCAGCATGGTTGTGTTTCATATGTTGAAGTCCAGTAATAAATAGTTACAAAAAAAAACTTTCTAGTAGCAACAATGAAAGAATATGGAAACAAATGGAACACTTTGTCAAACTTTATGCAGAATTTATGTAAATTGCATCCATCATCTTGGGTCATGTCAATAACCTGCCAAACCAGAATAAAAATACAATCCTTTAAAGACCTCTTTCCACTCACTTTTGATGAACTCAAACCTCTCTCTGGATGACCAAGCCTCTCCCACCCATCTGCTAAGGTTAAAAGTGGCCACCCTGGAGGTCAAAGGTCAAAGTTAAATCCCCTCGGCAGAAAGAAACAATAGTGGTATTACTTCTGGCAAAGCCTTGGTCGGTTCAAGCTATTTTCTGAATCTTTCTAACTTACACTAATGCTCCTTCCTGAAAAACCTGAGATACGTAAATCACATCTGAAAAAAAAAACAATGAAACGTAAATGAGATTCCCTGACGAGATGTCCTCCTCTTCGCAATTACACTTAAGATCATATTGATAAAAAGCACAAGAATCCAACAGCAAAACCACAACACATGAATCATTACAGCAGGCAGTCCAAGTTGGGTTCAACCTCCACAGAAAAACAACCACAACATGCTACCCATAAGAAGGACACAGCTCCTGTATCATTTCCAAATGCAATATTAACATCCCATACACCTGCAGAAATCCCTAACTAATGCCAAAGGAAAATGGCTATAAGCATTCACTAGATATAGTCTCCTTTTCTAATGTTTAGCAATGCATATATTTAAAAGAAAATCTTGAGGCCAAGACAAAGCAAGTTTGCCACCTACATGTCAAAATGTTCTTGTATTTTTTAGTTTCATATCTTTAAACTAAATCCAAGTTTAAAGATATCATCCAAGATGACATAAGATAAAAATAACTATTTATCATTGCGTGCAAACAAAGGTCACAGAGAATAAAACTTGAACAAAATGAAAATAAGACCCATAGATTCCCAACTGAGATATTATCATTTTTATGAGAATATCCTGGAAAAGTTCCATTTACATGGAAAACCTGGCTCAGATTGGTGCCAGGAATGGGAACACAGCTTTTGCTTTGATGACACAGTGATCTCATGTCTTGGAAAAGTGACTCCAGCAGCTCTTAATCTGCATGCCAAAGAGAACTTGATCATATGCATTCTTCAGATTTACAAAACTGATTTCAAATAGATGTTCAAAATTTCCATAGCTACTTCAGGAGAGTAAAGCTTATGACTCTATGACCCTAAAATGACTTAGTTTCTTTTCTTCTGTTTGATTCCAAACCCAAATCATCGTAAGGGCAGCGTATTGGCAATTTGAGATGCAGGTCAAAAAATATGCCAAAGTTATTTGTTATTATTAAACAACCCAAAGCAACAGTCTGCTCTGCGGACACCACAAAGCGTGTTTGCTTTCTATGGATTTTACCACTCATCTGCGATTGTGTCAGTGTTAATGTGCGATAGTAGCAGGAAGTGTTTTGAAGCCAAAGAGTGGACACGGGGACTTGGAAATGGCATTGTTGCACATTGCCAACTGGCCCAGTCACTCCAGAGTCATTACCAGATGGATTCACATGTGCACACACATAGGCACTCAGGAGCATCCTAAAACACGGCCGAATTGACAAAGTAAAAACATTAGTGCCATACCTGAAAGCCATCCTTTACGGAAGCATACAAACACTTCCACCATGGGCTCAGATTGCACTCGGATAGATCGGATCAGGCATGAATCTTGCGCCTTGTCTGTAATTTACCCAACACGCACACACACACCATCATGAAGCTGGGGCTTTCTAGCTGAGTGTGATGCCATGTGGTTTTGGTGTCACCTGACAAGCATATCAAAGTCCAACACGCAGCCGTTGCAATTTGAGGCAAGTGATGTAATGGAGTGCTAATCCATCTGGAGGGCTGGCAGGAATAGTGGAGCTGTTTCTTTAGGGCACGCTGCCTGCTGTTAAATCCCTCTCTACCTCTACTGCCTGCCTGCTGCAGCGGCACCCTGACCCCTGGCCCAGTTGTTCCGGCACTATTGATGAATGAGGGGGCAGCAAAGTGTGAGTCACGTAGAAAAGAGGATTTTGTTATTGTGTGTGTATTTGCACGTGTGTGTAGGTGGCTGAGACAGCTAATGTAATACATGTTTCTGCAAACAGCAGACTTCATCAGGCTATGGTAACTGATTGAAAACCTTTGCTACCTTATCAAAATGTACAATTTTCTTCGGTCTTGCAAAATCTTTTTCACTTTTAAATTTCATTCATTTTCTTTATTCTACCCGGTTTGTTCTATTGAGATCACAAAACTCTTGGAAAGACCATAAAAAGAAAAAAGAATTAAAGAAAGAAAAACCATTATCTCAGAAATATAACAAAACAAAGTTGCTGGTGTTTTTTGGAGTCATTTCACCCATACTTACAGGTGAACATTAAAAGCAAAAAAGTAGCAAAACTACTTTGTGCAAGACTTTCCATGTTAAACAAATAAATCTAAGGGTTTGGGCTACATGATGTTGTGAATCTGTAGTCTATTGTAACCTATGAGAACTCAACTTAGAAGTGGTTATTATCGCTGTTAAACTTGAACAACACTCTTCATAACCCTAAATATGCTGTGAACAAACATGAACATTTTAAATTTCTTGGCGCTGGTATTTTGTTCTTTGAACTTTTTCCATCATTACCACCAATGTTCTGCAGGCAAATGAAACTTCATCTGCGCTGTTAAAAAGATTCCTCATACTGTATTTGCCATCAACAGCAAGCAGATGCCATAAATACATTTGCAATTTAGCTTTTCAGGTGAGAATGTTACTGACTACAGTTCTGTGGGAGGTTGGCTTTGCGTCTCTGCCACAAACTAACCTTTCAAGTGCTCTTGAAAGTGGACTGAGACCCTCTTTGCTTTGTTTGAGCCAAACAAAAGAGAACAGGCATGAAACCCTTGGCTAGACATCCAGCAGCTCCTGTTGAATCTGATAGTGCCATTTGTGCCAGATACCTGGATTTCAAGCTCATTTTGAACTGTTGACCTGCCATGCATGCAGAAGTGTAATGTAAATTGTGTATGGAAGCCAGAAGAAATTACCTAGCTGTATAAATATAAAATAGTTGTTAGACTGAATAATATCTTAGTTGAAACCAACCGCCATTTTTTTTTTATTATTATAGTAATTTTCATTGAGTCTGTTGAGATCAAATGCAGTTGTCTGAAAAATTTAGCGAGAGTTCACTACAAAAACTTTGACACCATTTCATTGAGGTCAGTGATGACGAGGACAGGTCACTTGATATTGCTCTGTTATTCTGATTAAGTTAGATGAGCAAGATTTTTGATGTTTTAAAAAGGCTGTGTCAAATGTTTGTCTGACCTTCGGGTGTTCACAGTGGAACGCCATGGAGTTGTGTCTGGCTGCTCTTAGCAGCTTGATTACTGTACTAAACAACCAGTGACACGAGCATCTGCTTCCTATAGACCCACTGAACAACCCTCATATGTTGTCTGCCAGTGATTGAATGTGACTTGGGGCTTGCAAAATGCCAGAAGCTGCTGTTCTCATACCAATTTCCTTTCCCACTCAGATACATCTGCACAGAAATATGTAGTCCACGTTGGAGCTGACATCAGCCGCATTAATACTTTGTTCAGTCTTTGCTCTAGTCAGCACACCACTGCGGGCTAAGAAACATTTGTCTTCAAAACGAACAACCACTGTGCTGAACTTAATCAAAGACATCTCAGACAATAAAAGAACAATAAAACAGCGGCCCTTTCAGCTTTCAACCAGAGTCCATATTGCAGCTACCCAGAGGGTTACAGCAGTCAGCCTCATAAGTCAGACATGTTGTAAAGTAATATCCTTGGTTTGAGGAATCCCTCACTGGCATCAGGTGATGCTCATAGTTCATTTAACTGTGAAAAGATTTCTACCTATCACTTGTGTTTTAAATGAAAAAAAAAGGTCCTTACTGGTTTAATGCCAAAAGATGAGGGGGTTAAGTGAGAGTATGAGGTGGCCGAGCAGCTGATTCACTGGCCGTCACTAATTAAATGTTGTGACCCCTCACTCTTGTGCGTGCACTTTAAAATCGACAGAGTCAAATGAAAAATCACTGCACCTGTAATGTATGCAAATGAATCAGTATGTGACTAATTTGAATATGTTTCCATGAAAATAGAAAATGTTGCTTCCTCCCCCCCTCCCTCCTCACCAACTCAGATCTATAAATTTGATTATAATCTATGAGCAAGTAATAGAGGTGCAATAACATGCCCACTAGAAAAAAAAATAGTTAAAAATCCAAAATATATGGTTTGATTTTGGACATAATTTGAATAATGTACAAAACATGTACAGAAGCTGGCAAATGTAGAACTGATAGCAGACGGCACACGTGGGAGTATGATCAGTCAAGCATTATAGACAGGGTTCCAATACACTTTCAAGTTCAACATTGTACTGGAAAGTAACTGCTACATAAATGGAGCTATACTCGGGTACTGCATGTGTAAACCTGGGTTTGCATGTCCTAAATCTGAACCTAGACACACTGACACATCAGCTAATAAAAGGAAGAAAGAGTGTCCTTTTGCTTTAATATACTTTGCTCCATGTTTAAATAAGACAGTATGCATAGGCTTTTTTTATTTATACATACTACATGAAAAGCTTCTCAGAGACCAGAGCTGTTTATGCTGTCCGGATTGCACAAAAAAGATGTCTGTAGAAAGCTGGTGGATATTTTGAAAAGTTAAAAAGAAGGGTTCTAGTAATGACCTTGTTCAACAAAGATGAGCTAGATGTCTTCACAGAATGCAGAATTAATGCTTTCGTACAGTCTTCAATGGTTTCAAAATGTTGTACTTTTAATAAATATCATTGCTTTATTCACACTCGAAATTCAGATCATACACCTCGCTTGTCAAGACAGACCTACTTTCGTTCATCAATAAGTTAATGTGCAATGCCGACACATTTTAATGTCTGCTCCAAGAAACCAGACATTAAAATGGTCATGCACGATTCAGAATCAATACTCCTAGGCAAATATTGTGAGTGTAACTGTCTAACCTTCACACATGTTTATAATTGTTGAGGGTACAAATGCAGGGTGGCACAGAAAGAGCTTCGATTAAAAAAATAAAATACAACAGAAGCTACATCCAGTTTATGAGCACATGAAAAAATGAGCATGAAAGGCTTTCTTTTTTTTTCTTGCTCTTTTTGGTTTGGATGCCCAGAGATAGAATGGAAAAAGAAAATCAATCCACTCAGCATTAGGAACCATAAATGGATTCCTGCAGAGAGACCTGGAGGTGTCCGAACTGAAAGTGTCTGTACATCAGGAGTTCTGTTTGCTTCTCTGTCACATTCAGAACAGCACACACAGGCTCGCTGTAGCACAAGGACATACAAAGAAGTACGAACATGCACACATACGCAACCACATCTCCACACCCATATGTGGCTGCTGCCAGTAAGACTTTTGCTTTGTCAGTAAACAGTTGACCGTCCTTGTCAGTAAAATGTTTATGTAGCTGGCCATGGTCCTGGTGAAGCTGGCAGCAGGAGGCTGTCTCCATAGATAAGACCACAGATGAAAGCAGAGCGTGATGATAAACAATGACACAAAGCCACCGAAGAATAATTACACAGAATAACGGAGAGAGAGTTGGGTGTTTAACATCGCCCACAGCGAGATTAGCAAAGTGTGTGTGTTTTTATGTCTTGCTGATAAAACTGATCCACATCAGGGCTAAGACTGCTGCTCAAGCAGAGGGCAGATGGACTTGAATTTGTGCTGCAAGGTCACATCTCCTTATGGAACCATTTGGATGTTGGTGCCGAAAATACCAATTAGCTTGCCACAAAAAAACACTTTTGTCAAGTTTTACAAAATTCTTATCTGTTTCTATATCTCTGCTGAGCTTTTCTGCTTGTAATAATCTCTTCTTCAGATTTCATCTGAATTACATTATAAATCCTCAATTTGTTGTATTATATCCACTATACTTCCACAGGTTGGGGCTGATTCTTCGGTATAATCCAAGAGCCAAAAAAATAACAGGCAATCATAGTTTTGATACTAGATGAGGATTTTTCATAGAAGTTGAAGTTTCACAGTGCTTCAGATGAATTGTTGTCAATTCACACACTTAATTTAAGTGCAGCCTGACAACAATGTTTACCATGTCTTTTCCTTTTCCCTGCTTAAGTCCTGCTATTGCCCTGAATGTGCTGTTTTATTTGTTTTGTTTTTTCTTTAACCTGAAACATTTTGTCTCATCACACAACCAGTAACAGAAACTTTGGCAGAGTAAGGAGATTTCTAGGTGTAAATGTTAGCAAAGGAGATGCTTACTCCACAAGGTTTTTTTTTTTTACCTGAGACTTCAAAAACCTTACAAAGCTGAAGAAAAGGAGATTATTTACAAAAACCCTCCACTTAAGGAAAACTGACGGGCAATCTTGCCTGTTTTTTAGACATTCTGCCTTTCATGTTCCAGTTTTAGCTCTGGCTCAAGTTAAATTAAACACTGATGTTTGCTGTAAACTTGGCATCAACTTATAAACACACAGACCTGATTTTTTTATTTATTTACTTATTTTTGCCATTTAGCTGCTCATATTTTCTGTCTTTTACAGTGATGTTTATATTTGCTAAAGCCAGTTGGCATTTTTCTTGTTTGCCGATGTTTGTACAAATTTTACTTTTCCTATTTATTTTAATTAGCAATCCATGACTTTCAGTTTCAGCTTGAAAAAAATATAACCTTCCACAGAGGCTCACTAATCCCCACAATGGAAAAGACAAGATAGCATGTTATTAACAGAGGGACATCTTGAGATTTCAAAATCCTTCTGATGACAACTAAGCTTTGCAACTATTGAACGAGGAGTACTTGGGACTTATATGAAATTCTGAATATTTTAAAATGATGACCAGCTCTTCAATCTTTCTGATGAATATTACAGATGTGCTTGGACTCCATTAAAAAAATCTTGAAAAATTCTGAATTTTTATTTTTTTTAACTCTATATACCAGACTCACCCATCTCCCTTGGGGAAGCTGGTCTGAGTTTCTGTTCCAGGTTGTGGCTGTTTCAAATCCATTACATCAGACAAAAAAGGAAGCAGAAATCTGATGATGTCTCAGATCCCTGTGGGGTTGTCAGGGAGGGAGGCAGATGAAAAATATGGGATTACTGCACTCTCTCCATATTAAGTCTCCACAGAAGGAGGTCCATTGTGGCCATATGTCCCTTCATCAACTCTTATTGTAATCTGATTGAAATGCAGTGGGAGGAGAGATGACGTGTGGTGGCAAAGATCTTCAAAACAGCTCTGCTTGCTCATTGAGGTCTCAGTCTCAACAGCAAGGCAACATAGAAATTACACAATATATACATTTTTCAAAACACTTCACCCAAAACATTTTTAATTTTTTTTATTTTATCACTCTGCTAGCTTCTCTCCATTCAGAGTGGTTTTCCTCTTACATATAGCTGAGCAAGCTACAACTCTCTCTGCATATCCACCCAGTTCAAATTGGGTCTTCTTCTGCCTTCCTGTGGTTTAACCAACTCCTTTTGTCTTGGTCTTCTCCCACCAAGACACAATAAACCTGTAAAATGTCCAATAACAACATTTCTTTAGAGTTCCACTAGAAGTGCAACTCTGAGATTCCCAAAAGCCTGTTTGGCATTTCGAAGTCCAGCAAGAAGTTTTATTGCAAGAGGTCGAGAACTCAAAAATTATAAACCAGAGAACGTTCATGGTGATATGTTTGACCTTATTGTTCTCTACTAACAGACTTGCTCCTGTTCACTCTATCAAAGCTAAAAGAAAAAACTGTAGATATCTTAGTGTGTAGAAAACATAGTAGCTACTCAAACTTTTCTTGTCATTAAAATTAATTTGAAAACAGTAACCAGCTTTGTGCATTTCTAATTTATGTTTTAGGAAACTAAACACTACTTGACAATGTAGAAACAGATATGGCAGCATTTTTACTTTCTGGAAATCAAACGTTTTCCTCTTTGAGGAGAGTTCAGGACTATAAGTGAAAAGTAAAACTAATATTCCACATGGCATACAACTAGAATGAATTTATGCAAACAAAATATTGCCAGTAAAATTGTTTTATAAGGGATGCCTCAACTATTTGAAATTTGACACCTTTCTACATTTTTACCCATTAAAGTCTAGCATTATTGATTTTAAACTTGAAATGTACTTTAGAGCAAAAAATTTATTTCTTCTTACAATTTCTGTGCCCATACTTTGGTTTGTAGATTGCTGAAATAGCATTTCCCCCCTATAACATCATGCACTGGCTGCTTTTATGCAAATTACTGAATTCGTTTTGCGTGTGAACAAGTCAAAGATAGCTGACTCAGCAAAGGCAAATGTGACAGGCAATATATTTTACATTTTGATATAAGTTCCCTTTCTAAGGCTTGGGGTAAATAAAAAAAAAGCTCACTACCAAGGATGCTAATTTAGTCTGAGTAAAATATCTTTATGTCGGAGCGGCAGTTTCTTTGAATGTGCTGCTAAACCATCAGAGGTCGAGGCAGAGCTGTAGTGGTCAGAGAGCAAATAACAGGGCTGAAGAGAGCTTGATAGAGGGTTGAACCAACATCAAATTGGAAAAGAAAAATGGGTTGGAAGAAATGAAACCAAAATGAGAGGCAAAGGTCAAAACCAGCTGCTTCCTATGTACTGTTACTCTTACAGTATATTGGAAAAGAATTCACAACCCCTGATTATTTCCACATTTTGCCATACTATAGACAGATACTCCACTGTAAAGTGTTAGGATCTTGTGATAAAACAACATAAAGCACCATATCTGAGAAGTGGAAGGAAGATTTCATATATTTAAATCTGAAAATTATGACATGCTTTTCTATTTTCAGCTCAGCCATCAATGATATGCTACAATTCACTTTCCAGGAAGACAGTAATCCTACATGTATAACAAGAGCAACAATGGATGATTTAGATCAAAGAGTATGCATGTTAGAAAACCTCAATTGAGAATATGAGTGAAGACATAAAAACTCATGTTCACCTATACTTGCTACCAAATTTGACTAGGCCTCACCTAATTTGAGAAAAATGAGCAAAACAATTTAATTTGTAGATGTGCAAACTTGGTGGAGACATAACCTACAAGGCTTGCAGGTGAACCAGCAGTAAAAGGTGGTTCTACAATCTATTGACTGAGGGAGCTGAATACAAATGCTTAACATGCTTTTCAAATTTTTTATCTTTCTCCCACATCACAAATTTTAACTCCTTGCTGTTGGTCTATGACATGAAGTTTCTGTAAACTACACCTTATGATTGTTAAATGAGAAGTGATACAAAAAACCCCTCAAAGAGTAGAAATACTATTAAATGCACTATAGGGCTCACGTTCACCTGTCACTGTTGAAGTCATCATTGCTGAGGTATTTTCTGTGTGTGATGTGGGGTTGCAGTAGTACAAAATATGACAAAAATGTTAAAACAAATCCATGCAAAATTTATAACGCTAGCAGAAATCAGCGACAGCTTTCCAGTGAAGAAAAACAAAAAATAACTGAAGTAACTGCATTACCTGCTCACGTGACAACCAGGGAACAGCAGCACCAAGGAGAGATGAAAAAGAGAACAAAACATATTAGATTAGATCATTCAGACTGGAACTTTTTGATTTTGACAAACAAGAGAATATAATCAATCACTTTAGAGAAATAGTTTTAACTGTCTTGGAATTAGAGAGTGATGTTGAAGTATTTAGCTGGACTTGAAACAATGTGATAAAAAGAAATTGTGTTTTCAAAACCATGATTTAAATTAAAATATTTTGTCACTTGAGCAGTACTTGAGCAATAAAACTCTAAAATGAGTTAAAACTATATAGTTTGTGTATAACATTGCTAACTTTCATTTCTGAATTTACACAAACTGAAAGTATAATTTTTAAATTAACAATGTCTAATAATTAAGGATTGGCTTAGGAGCAAAGCAACAGATTTTTAAATACACATTCATATATAAAGGGATAATCATATTGGGCAAACCAGATAATTTCTTGAAATAATTACCAAAGTTGTTTGTTAGTCTTGATTGTCCTGCCAAGAAGGATTTGAATTTGGTATTGATCAATCATCTGGTTCTAGGTTTCAATGTATATTAAGAAAGTTTAAGAAACCCTGCTATTTACAAACTGTTCATTGTGGAGATGAACAGTTTTTAGATTTAAAAGAACTACAAATAGCGACAAATATGGCCTACTTCTAATATAGGCCAGAATAAAACAGAACAATTGAAACCTAATTTTTTAGAAGTTAAACTTTAACTACAATGAAAAATAGAAAGTCTTCCAAAATGACATGTATGGAAACTGCTCCAAATTCAGTATGGGATTTATATGGAACAATTTCATGCATGGGCATGTATTAAAGTGGCTGTGTTTTAATAAAGTTGTATGATTAACTGTTACAGACAACTTTGCGGGTGGGAGTAAAGCATGAGAGTCACAGGCTGCATAATGCTGTCATGACTAACTTTAGCTAACAAAGCTTTGAAACAAATGAATAGCTGTACATCATTATAATCATGTTGACTTATCTCAGTAGCCAAGGTTAGGCTGAGGTCTTATTAAACACAGAGGAGAATAGTGTGGAAGAGTTTTAAATTAAAAACATTCGTATTCCAAGAGCCGGCCACAGTATTCTGGGGCTAACAAGGTATACAACAACCCATCACGGCAAAGCTTCCAGACACTGATTAATAATCTCTGCAACCAAACAACAATATTTCAGAATTGCTTTACAAAAGTGCCTTTCCTGATTCTCTACAAACACACAGTGCAATCTTACACATCAACGGCAATTTTCTTCTGTCTATGTATTTATCTTTATCTCGTCATGATTCCTTTTCTTGTCTTCTCTCATTGCAGACCCAATGCGCCATCTGTCTAGGTGTGTCAGAAGGTACCAAAGAGCAACTAGATGGCCACTGACCTCGTCAGCTCTAGAAAGTTCCTCTAACTCCTCCAGAGTGTCGCTATCCATCACATTTGTCTTGCCGCTCTGCATTGTGGAAAATGGTTGAAAATTGACTTTCCCAGGTCGAATAGTCTCCTTTAGAGATCACTGAGATGTCCTCAAGATAGCCGGCCCATGTCTGCTGGTGAGACAGCACACTCAAATAACTCTGCCTGATAGCTTTCTTTCCCTTCCTACTGTATTAGGAAGAACTGACCAAATAGAGGATTGTTTTCCTTGTATAACCTAACTAATGTAGAAAGTAAAAAACATAGACATGTAAGGTTTAAAGATTGAGCAATGCTAGTTTTAATACATGAAGCTAGTAACTAAGCTTTTCAGATCATGAATAAAGTTTTGGAAAGCTAGACTTCAGGTTTGCCAGCCACACCAAGGCCTGCTTACTGCCAGAACTTTAGAATCAAGTTAGGTCTTTAAGAGAAACTGTCTGAAAGAATGGCATAGGTTCAAGACTACATTTAATCAATTATTAAATGAAGTCTACTACAGATTTTTGAGTGTCTGTGTGACAAGTGCTGCAAAAAAAGCAAAAACAGAAAAACTCTTAGTTGGCACAAGCTTTTTCACTGTGTTGTAACTTGTCATATACCCACATTCATCTGTTCCAGCTGCATTAGCTTTGACAGAAGAACTACATATAAAAAAATAGCTGTTTAAAATGGGAGAGTACTGTGTGCCAACATACAACATGATACTCTCCATTCATTGCTGTAACAGGCACCAAAAACACAAACAACACTCTTTTTCAAATCATCATTATATTCCAGTTAAACTGTGTGCAGGTGATGAGCTATTCTGTAATCTCTCTGGCAACCAGCCAGTTTCTGTGCGTGTGTGTTTCTGGTTATGTACTTTGTTGTGTATTTTCTGTGCATGTGTGTCTGTCTATCTTGAGCAGTCATGGGGGACGAATGTAACGGCTCTCGACTGATTGTGAGCTAATCTACCATGATGGACAGACAGAAAAATGCAAAAAAAGAGAGAAAAGAACAAACAGAGCACAAGAAAGGAGACTGACAAAAAAAGAAGGGAAAGAGAATAACTTGACCTCACTCATATGTGTTGTCTCTTTTTCTTCTGTTCTCTGAAAGTGGAACAGTTTGACAGGAAAGGAGTCTGGTTCATGTCTATTCTGCTTGTCAGATTCCACTCTTTCACTGCTTAGCCATCCATCTCTTTGTCTAATTTTCCTTCAGCTTTTTTGATTTCTTTTCTGTGTCGCTCCCTGAATCTCTCCTCTGAAGGGCAGCTCAATATGAGGGACTGTAGACGAATCAAACTGTGCTGCACATAAGAGGAAAGGAAAATGGAGAACATACAAAGGAGCTGAAAAGAACGTCAAGTATTAGAGACAGTCAATCATGATAAATCATAATGCAAAGCAAATGAATCCTGCTATAATGAGGACTTAGCCTCATCTGACAATTTAGCTGAACAGACTCACAGTATTGCTAACCAAAACTGTAACACAAAATCAGATATTCATAAACACCTAAACGTTGAAATAATATGCATGTCTTTCGATGAACCACAGGTAATCTATGAATGCCTATAAGGGCGAGTGTAATTGACCAGTTCTAGCAGCTCAAAGAGGTTAATTGAGACGTTCCCTTTGATGAAGATGGGGGAGTTTCAATTAATGTTGTGAAGGTTGCTGGGAGAGACAAATCCACAGGACCACAGACTCCATTAAAGGTGTAATTAAGAGCAGCATTCAGGTGCAACACTTGGGTTGGCCTCTAATAGACATCATTAAGCTGAACAGCTGCAATTGCAAGGTGAAATGCATAGCAAACAAACACTCTGACATCTATAACTTTGTGAAATTATTGTGATTTCTGGATAAATATGATTTACAAAACCCCCAAATCAAGTCCATAAAAGTATCTAAAATTTCAATCTAATCTTTGAGATGAATCAGAGGAGAGCTGGATGTGAGAGGACCCACTTTTTGATCTGAATACATACAGTGCGGTGCAATAGGCATTGCATGACTAGATTTTTTTTAAAAGTCGAGGTCAACATGATAAAAGTCATGCCTATGTTGCTGTGACGTCATAGATATGCATAGGAAAGTGCTTCATAGAAAGGCTTCATTCAATTTTGGATGTATTCTAATGTCTGTTTGTCCTAAAAGAGTTCCGATGAACCTCCGCCCAAATCTCTAGTTCTTTGTCGACTCTACCAGATTATTGCCCTGCATGCCCTGGGTTTAACAATATCAGTGTATTCACAAAGTCAAAATTGTGTGTCCCTGCTCAAGAAAACCATCTCCACAGCACAAAGCTGCCACAACAGAGTTTCGCAATGGGGATGCTCTGCTCCAGGTTATGTGCAGTGCCATGTTTTCACCATACATTTTTGGACAGCCGTCTCTTGGTAAGGTTTGCAGTTCAACCGTACTCTTTTCCTTTTATTTATTTGGGTGATGTGTGACTGTGATTTAATCTCACAATAATGCACTACTTTGTGCCAAATGAAATACACTGTACAACTTGTTTGCTGTTGTAGAAGTGCTGACCAATTCTTCCTCAAATTAGCTCAGCAACACATAGAATATAGCTTTTACACGAAAAAAACTTTTCTGTAAACTGCAACAGGTGTCAAAGTTGCTTCAAGTGAGAGACCAAGTGCATTCAAACTCCTGAAACTGGTAGAAATATATTATATATATATATATATATAATAATTATTATTATTTTTATCAGTGCCTTTAGGATAAATAATATAGAAAAAAAAAACCTGAAATTAAATCAGGATGGAATAAAAAAATTGAAAACCATACTGATCATCAACTCGCCTGCATGTTCACCTCAGTGTGTATTAGTTTCTGCAAAGTATATTGAACAAGATGTGAAAAATTATCTGCAAACCCAAATCATACCCACCTTGAAATAGTTTTACTAGAACAACTTTATTCTCAAGAAAAGAGTCCACTTTTACAACAAACTCAAGTTGAAAATTTAATCACATTTTCGTTTAAATATGAAAAAATTAAATTTCTCTTGCTTTGTGGTGCTGTTCCCATCATTAGTGCAAGGACAAATTGTTAGAAACTCTGCAATAAATGTAATAATTTTGATATAATGAGGTAAATGTACAGTATGTGCTGTTCAGACATTAGAGATGGAATAGTTTACATGTCAGACTGTATAGAATGGGGTCATCTGTTATTGTGTATAACAGCTTAAAGGGGAATACCAATATTAATACAGAATGTTTTAAGATATTTTCAGTGACAATAAAAATACGTAAAAAGTAGTGGTTTTATGGTGAGTGAATGGAAAACATGAGAAGACGTTCAATCAAAACTGCTACAATCCTCTTTTTTAAATAAATGGTGTATATCACTGAGTGTGGCGTTACATGGCAACTGGCAGCTTTATCCAGTAAGATCTAAAGTTCATATTTTTTAAAGAAAAAAAAACAAAACAAAATCTGACTATTTTCTGGTTAGCACAAAATTAGTCCCTTGAAATGTTTCAGTTCTTACCTCTTAAGAAACAGCAATCACAACAAAATGGTTTAACCTTGTGCATTTAGTGGCAAGTACTGATTTTGTACTGATGGAAGACAATTATTATGAAAAATACAACGGTCATTGTTTCTTGAAGAAGAGTTTCTAAAAGCTGTCTTTATGTTGAACTTCAACAGTAACAATTTATTCATCTCACTGTCACGTGTGTCGTTATATATGTGTAAATTGAAAATAGGGACATGCGAGTTTCAAGGTACATCGCACATGTAAAAAGCCACGATTTTAAAACAAAAGTTGTCTGCCATACAGTTTCTGTGACTTATTCCTCTTTGTGAAACAACTTATATGGTGAAATTCTTAGGTAGATGTAATGTAAAGTAGAGTTACATTTGTTGACAGCACAAAAGGTTTGGCACGTAGGTTGGGAACACAAACATAGTTCAAAACATCATACTGTCTCCTATTTGCAGGGGTCTCTTGAAAATGAGAATATCATTTCCCAATGAGATTTATCCTGAATGAATAAAGGTCAAATAATAATAAAAAAAATATACATGACATGCTCGAGACGGTTTAAAATGTCATCTCTCATCATTTTGTCTTCTTGTGTAATAATTGACATCCAGGTAAACACCAGAGGTGTGTGATGCAGACTGCTTTCTTGCCTTCTGCTTTTAAATACATGATAAATCACTGATCACAACAGAAAAGCTGCTTACAGCTAATGCATAGTTACAATAAACAAATAGTTGTAAGTCTTATACCTAAATAAGAACTGGTGCTCATAACATTTTCAAGCATAGAAGGAAAAACTAAATCCATTTATCTGTTGTATAGTATGTCATGTAAAGGACTAAAAGAACTAATGTTTTTTTCTTTATCTTGTTTCAGTTTTATAGACATAGATGTATGACTTGATGGATATATAGACAGATGCCTAAACAGACAGATCAATCGGCAACTTAGTTTTTTTATTTAGACAAAAAGGCATGTTAGTAGAAAGAAAAATATTTTGCTATTTATAGAATAAAATTTCTAAATAACAGCATTCAAAATATGAGAACTCAAACACAAAATCTCCAATTGGTACATTTCTAACATTAAATGATATATAATGTATTGAAGCTGCATGTCTATTTTTAAAATAAAAGTTAATAGATGTGCTGTACTTATTTTTATATTTTTGTCACATAGTGTAGGTTCCTTGCATTTTTCCTTGTATATGTGTTCTGATTGAACATGTTCATTGCATCTTTAAGTCAGAAAATTTACATATTCTGAGGCTTCAGTTGAATGAAATAGTAAGATATTTATTGAGACTACAAATCTTGTAAATTATTGCACATTTTTTATACTATGCATTAAACATGTCAGTTGTATTTATTATTGGATTGTCAATAATAAATGTGGGAAAAATGTATCCAGGACAGGGATACCGTCACACATTGTTCTATATTCCCAGGCCTTCATTGATCTTTCGGCACTAATATTCTACTTGGTAGCAGAAGCTACAGTAACATGAGCCAGGGGCACGCTCCACCCAGGCTCTACTCAAAATCAGTAATGAGTGCAACAGCACAGTTTTCAAATACTGGCCTGGTGTGAGTATAGTGCAATAAATATGTAATCCTTTATTGATAGACAAAGCTAATTACCGTGTCAGTGTAACAGCTAACCCAGTGACAGCTTTGACATCATGGAACTCAACAAATTGACTCTGGGAGCATAGGCTTTGGAGATTTTATAAAACAGTTTCAGAACTAGATACTGAAGGTGTTTTCCAGCAATAGATCAATTGTAATTTGATAGAATAGGCATGTGCAAAGTGATATCAATACAACTAAGAGAATATCACAGAACACAAATAAATACATTTTGGAGGTCCACATTTCTCCTAATATAAGCATTGGGTAATTTGAGTTGATTTTTTTTTTTTTTTTTTTAAATCATGCATCAACAGGAAGCTGCGTACTTAAGAAGTTGCCCTAAATACATTCACCAGTGTACTTCCAAGACAAATCTTGTAAATTATCCAAGCAGATGGTTACAAAGTCATAACATCATTGTTTGGGCATACATTAACTGTTTAAAGGAAAGTGTAATGCAAGCTTCTGAATTTCAGTGAATCAAACAGCAAAGCAAAAAAAATATAAAATTGCCAATATTACCTATTCTAAAACAAGAACCGTTTTGTCTGATTTAAGGTGAAAAATGGTTGTGACTGTATACAGTGTATTTGACTGTATTTAAATTACAAAACATTATACGTTATACAACCCAGCCAGTAGATGACACAGTAAATGTTACTACTGTTAAAAAATTTTATCCCGTTGTGTAATATTTAGTTAATCCAGACTTTAAAGTGAACATTTGATGAATAACAAAATTACATCAAGTCATTTTTATAAATTGTTCCCACATAAATTAAGCAGATGGACGTTTAGTCCACTCAGTTCTGCCAACAAAAAATCCACACATATTTCTAAACACAGCTACATCTTTAACACGGTCAATTCTTTGCTCAAAAGAGCTTGAAATGTCCAGGGATTGTATTATTGTGATTTTTACTAAAGGGCTGAAATCCTCTGAGAACAACTATATTTACTCATAAAGTAAAAAATAGGATTGTTTTATTCCCTGGTGAGCTACGTCTGTGCAGTCTTTAAAAATAAAAGTTATAACAGTTGTAAAAATTTACAAACGGTAAATAAATTAGTATTCTTTAAAACCTTACCTTTCCTATTTTTTGTCAGTATATTCCAAACTATTTCCCAACAAGGTGATTTTTCCTTTGCTCTTTGACCCCGAAAGTCATTGGTGAAAAGATTAAGAAAAATTAATATTCTGCCCTTAGGGTGCTCTTATTTGTAATATTCCTCTCTACACAAAAATTTACATGTAGTATTTGAGCCCAGCCAAGTTCCATCTAACCAATGACCCTTTAGAGTAAAGGTCTTACTATGGGCTGGGAATTTCATTAGCTGTGTATCTGTAAAAAGGCGGTTTGTTAACCATGAGTCCTTCTCATTTCTAAAATATTTCTATTGCACATCTACACTAGATGTTGGAGCAGTCAATAAGGCTGGCAGTTTTAGAAGTTGCTTGGATAAAGGCTATATCTCTTAACATTTACAGTATATCATATTTTCACCAATAATAAAGACAGCCAGCTAAAAGGCTACTACTGACCCATGTGAGGCGCATAGAAGATAAAAGACATATGTGTTAAAAAACAAAGTTTTATTGCCTGTGCTTGTACAAATTTTAAGTAATTTTATTTCACAGCATTGCATTTGCAATTCTCCTTATTGCTATGTCCATTCTTAAACTGCAACGTATTGTAAAGAATTGCATACATTTGTGCCATGCTTTTTTCTGAATCATTCTGCTGTGCTATACATGACAAATTTAAATATCCAAACATCTTTTTCTGTCTTTTTTAATGTGTTGTCTAGGACAGCACTGTGTTTTGTTGCATACCATTGCACTGTGTTGTCAGTAGGCAGGTGCATAAAGGCTTGAAGGATTACATCCATCCACAGAGGACATTCCAGAAGTGGACACATGGCTTTGGACTAATGCTGTTATACCACTATTGTTTGTGTCAGTTGTTAAGTGCTGCAAGCTTGAAAAGGTATTAGTGACATCACCCCTCACTGTCTGGTGTCCATAGAAATGCAATGTGGCATGCTGTTTGAAGTTAGCAAGCTTTATGTTGTGTAATTGTAATAACATAGCAACGAGGCAAGGGTAAATACTCACACAAGATGCAAATCATCCGAGTATAGATTCCAAGAGTAGAAAGTTACATTAAACACATATACATGCAAACCCAAAGACGCATAGGAACACACACAGCTCCAACCAGCAGTAACTCATTAATCGGATGAAAAAGCAAGCGATATTGATTTTCCAATGACACAGACTCGGGCTTTCAAGATCACAGCACAGCCAGAGCTGTGAGAAGGTGTGTGTGTACTCAGTTTGTGTGTTAGTATGTGTGTTTGTGTCCAGTGCTTTTCATGTGGGTTATCTGGGACAACCACCTTTTAATGTCCATGTTTAGGCTCCTGGAAAGCAGTTCCCCTTGGTGAAGTCATGTCCATAAAATGTACCACCATCCCCCCAACCTCTTACTCTTCAAGCACAGTAAGGCCTCAGGAATGAGCCCATCCCATTTCCCTCCAGATCATTCCATTTTGGGATCTGAAGTGGCTTGAAAGAGGGGTGGTGGTGGTAGGGGAGCTAGGGGGTGTCTGGCCAGTGAGGTATGTTAATGACACTGCATGATGTCCATTTTAAGGTCCTTGGTATCATTGTAGGCCTGCATAATGATGTCAAAGTAAAAACATACAATAATAGTACCAAGCACAAAATCTTGGATCTTGGTTTAATCATTGCGCTATGGTGTGTGTGTGTGTATATATATATATACATATATATATATAAAATTTTAAGGTTGGGCAATACCCAGGATTTTCCACAACCAATATTCCTCAATCCAGTTTGTCTTGGCGCCCAACATTTTTGTTGTTTTCAGTAATCTATAGTACATAGTATAGTTTATTTTCAATATCAATTCTACTGTTCTGTGAAGACATAAAAAAAAATAAAATAAAAATAAAACATTAGTGGACAACCAAAAATTAACTCTGGGATACATTTGTGGAGGAGTTTTAAGCAGTGTCAGATTATAAAACAATATTAAAAACTTTGACCATCTCATAAAGAAATGTTAATTCCATATTTCTGGTCTGCTCCTAACAAACTCTGTCCTTTTTTGTCTTGGTATATACTGCAGTGAGACTCCATCCAACATACAAAATATCACATTGCCATTCATATTGTGAGAGTGATTCTTGAAATTCAATTATTGCACTCCAAGGAGTCATTAACATGATTAAAATAGAATATTAATACACAAACTGATATTGTGCCGACGGGATTTATTTGTGAAGTATTGTGCTGCCCTACTGCAAGCCTACCATAACATGGCCGTCCGCCGTAACTATAAAGCAAGGCAAGGAGAGAAAGGGGTAAAATATAAATGCCGCGTATCTCCAACTTTTGTAAATAGTAATACAAAAAACTATGCATTACAGATCATGTATCAGAGTTTACTACTTTGTGTTGGTCTACCACATAAAAATCAAAATGCAGACTATTAAGGTTGTTGTAATAACCAGAGTATGAGAAATGTGAAAGGGTGTGCATACTTTTGAAAGGCAATTTAGGTGTGGGATTTTTTTTATATAGAGTTAGTTTAGATTTCAGGATTGACAACTTAAGAGTAGTTTATTAAAGTGGATGAAATAAATTTAAAGTTACATGGTTCAGGTCAAAATAATACAGTATTTTTATGTGGAAAACCACAAGATGTAGAAATGCAATCTTTTTTAGCCCATCTCAAAAGGCTTTTCAGTTTAACTGCACTCACTGTACCACCTCTGTGGTCAGTGTGAATAAACCTTCGTGAGCATAAATGTGTGTTGAGTGCCACGTATTTTGTATAATTTTGCCAGTGTACAAATGAGCTCCCACAGAAGTTGTGATGAATTTAAACTGGGAGGGTAAAATAAGGCAACAGAAGACAGTGAGAGAAAGAAAGCCTTCTTGTGCTAAGCTGTGAGACACAAAGCCCTTAATTACACTGTAAAGATATCACAGGAATAGCAGTCCGCCTGCCTGTAATGGGATCCAGATGAGGGAATTATACCATTTCCTGACAAAATGGCTTCAATATGTGGGACAGCACTACCGCACCGACTGCTAATAGAGCATAGATGAGTTGGAGGGAAATAAAAAAAACCTGAGAGAAGCAGACTTAGTGTGGGATGTTGTGTTCATACATCCATAAAGCATAGTGACAGAACAATATAAAGATTTTTAAAACGCACTGCTCCAGATTTATTTTTTCAAAATGTTATGTTTAATTTACTTGCATTGTTGAATTCTGAATATAACAGGACAATCTACCAATGATCTTGTGATAAATGCATTAAAGGGCTGCAAAGACTCCTGATTGTTTTACAACAATTCACAACTACTACTAAACGATAAGATAAAAACTGCTTCTTATACATACTGAACATTAATTGGGCGAAAATGTCTTTTGGGGGCAATTTTAAATAAAATTCAGGTTTAAAAGCTTTCACCTTGTCAACTATTGATCAAATAAATTCTCAAAATTCACATATTTTTTGAGGCCTGTTTTTTACGGACTGATTTTATTTTACACAGTGCCTTGAAGAAATTGTCATTGCCCTTAGACTATTTTATATTTCATTACATTATAACCACAAACTTCAATGTTTTTCATTGAGATTGTATATACACTTTGAATACAGTCTACCAAATCATATTCGAGAAGGTGATTCCATCTGTAACATTACACATACAGACATTCCAATGACTGCCTGCCTTCTGGTTTTTAAAAACAGCCTTGGGATAGCGTTTGTTTCCTACTGCACATTTCATGACATATTACCTTTTTGCCATTTATAATTTATCATATGTGACTTTGCTGATTATCTCAATTACTGTTTTAGTTTAAAGACCAGCTCTCTTTGTAATGCATCAAATTTCTTTCTTTCTTTTTTTATTAAATAGCTGTCATGTTTGCATTCCATGGTTATTCATATCCCTAGATGCTCATCTAGGAAGAATGAATACTGTGTTTCAATGACCCAACACAATCTGCTGAGTTTTCTTAGAAAGCTTTATGATCTCTTTAAATAGTAAACTGAACTTGGCTGCATTGTTTGGTAACGACCAATTCAGAATGTGTACTTCACTTGGAACCTGTATGATTTGACTGAATTGACAAAGTAGTTATTGTAATATGCCTTGAGGCAACGTGTTGTTAATTGTCACAATAGAAACTATCTGAATTGAAATAAGCTTTTATTGAACTGAAATTAAAGAAACAGAGGCCTACGAGCATTTTCTCAGAAATTGGAGATAGGAAACAGTGCATCACCAATAAGTTCCCTGAGTAAAACATGCACTGACAACAAAGCATGTAAAGCATTTTCAGTCAGCGGAACGGTCTGATGTAAAATTGAAGCATTGTAAGAAACTACATTATTATCAAAAGCTTAACTTAATTTATTTTCTGAATTTTGCACTTCTCCACTTTTCTATGAAACAGTTGCACTGATTGAAAACCATTTACATATTCCATTCACATACAGGAAGGCCACTGGTGAACCACCTTCAACAGCCACTTCATGTGAAAATATTTATCAACTTCTCTAGCTCAAATATGACATAGAGTTTACATAAAACAGAAAAACAAACTATTGGAGTTATTTTGAAACACAAGAAGTCTAATTTAGTCTTAGCTAGCTGCTAGCTTAAGCCTTTGAGACCAAATAATCTAGATGAAACTGTTAAGAGTTTTCTACTACACATAAGATATTAACTGTGGACATTCTGAAGTACTCCTTTAGGAACCTATAATCACCATCTCCATTTTTGTGTAAAACTCAATAAACAATGTGTTTAACAACTAAACACATTTTATTACAAAAATTGGCTAAAAAAATCCTCATAACCAGAACTGAAAGATAATAAAACGGCAGTAAAGATAGATCTGAAGCCATAATTTACATTCCCAGGCAAGTAGACAGAGTCCATAAACTGTAGCATGACTTTATAAATGTGGACATGAAGTTTAGGTTTGAGTAGTAAAAAAAGTCTAAGAGAAAACAACACAATACCAGCGCGTGCCTTTACAATAAAGTGCTGCTCAGGAAGGTCTAACGACAAGGTTAAAAAAAGATGACAAAAGCAAATATAACAACAGAACTGGGAGTAAAACCAGAACAGTGGGAGTGAAAAGAATGAACGTGGGAGGTGGGGAGAGTCCAATTCTCTGGGGGTGAGAGTGGGGCGCTGTAACAGTATTAAGTAAGTGATAAATATTCAGCAGAAGGTATGCAGGTACTCAGGAGACACCTTGACAGCCCAAACAAATACTTAGTGAGCACATTCTAGCAATGGTAGCAACATGTACCAGAATCCACAGCAGTCCCCAGTCAATTTACTGACAGCAGACAACAGGGGTGGAATGGGGGAAGGGTAGACACAGGTGAAAAATATGAGTGTTTAGGTCGGCTGGGAAAAGGGGGTGGAGGCTGCAAGTGAAACACTGGAAAGGAATTGTTTGTTCAGACTGACAATTTTCAACATTTTCTTCTGTACTTACTTTGCCCATAACACATTTTCCCCCTTCATCTTTTTCTTCCCTCAAATCTCTGCCAATTTTGTTTCAATTCATCTCTCTATATCACCACTGTAGCCCAGAAAAGTTCCCGACAGGAGAGCTAAACCTTCCTGTAACCTCCTCCTGAGGGGCCATCCATCAGATGCTGGCCCCAGATGGATTGAGGAGATGGAGGAGGAGTGGGGGGCAGAGAAAAAGCTGCAGAGAGAGGGATGGAGGCGGATGGCAGAGTTTTGTGGGTCAGTTGGAGAGGTCAGAACAGTAGGACCAGTTGGAAGAGGGCATGTCAGCACCCAAGGAAATTACGTAATATGCTGGAGTCAGGTGAAAAATGGCCATGTTGTTCCATAGAGACAGATAACCTGCCTTACAACTCTGACCAAAAGCTAAATGGATTATTTTCTGATTTTAGGGAACTAAAATAGGAAAAATCCTGAAAACTGTTAAATTTGCAACATTTTAATATGCAACATTTCACTGACACACATTCAGGATTCCATTCACATTTCAGTGACTGAACACTTTGAAAAAAGAACATTGTTCTAAGCGTCTACCCAATCACATACAAAAGGTGTACAAAATATGTAGATAACCATGGAAGAAAATGTGTTAACATTATCAAAAGTAAATTCAAAATCAACACGTACATAGACCAATGACATTATATTATACATATAAACAATGTCAAAATATTGATATTTTGATATTGTTTATATCATTCATAGGACAAAGGATGTCCAGTTCAATACCAAACAATAGCAATGAAGAAATGTAATGATGAGCAGGGTTGATGAGCAAATGTCCTTTTAAATTTACAATTTTGTTCTTCTCAAACAACTGCATACAACATAATTAGCAGGGTGTATTGGTGTTTAAACTTGCAGTTTAAACACCAATACAGCCTGCTCTAGTCATAAAAAGAGTTGGTCATTTTATGTTTCTGGTTTCAAAGATCTGAACAGACATGTTAAGACAAAAATAAAACATACATAAAATGTTGGATTTTGTTGATTCTGTTGTGTATGGGCTACACAACAGGAAAATCCCACATGAGGAGTTCAAGACATTAAAAAAGTGGCTGGTTTGGTTTTACAGAGAGGGAAAAATGTTGTAGGGCATAAGGTGTTGGGTAGTAGAGAGCACACACCATGTCCAATAGTTAGAGTTCACTTCATGTCACAAGAAAAAGAAAGAACAAGTCAGCAATTCCCATATAGATCTGTCTACCGCAGAGGCCATTTATTTCTTGCTTTCAATGCGCAGACCTTTACTTTGGTCCTGAAATGGCACATTAACATTTGGAACACATCCACACATCATCCATTAACAGATCCCTTTGCCCACTATCACTCCTTCAAACCCTCCCAGCATACTTTTCCCTTTCCCAAATCATTAATAGTATGTAAATCCCATCATCAGCATGGCTTGTCGTGTCTTTCAAAAGATGTTGACAGACTCTATATTTTATAGGTCATCAGTTGAGCGGCCACGCTGGTTGAAAAGGGTGAACTCAAAGGATTCCAGGAAGAAAAGAGTGACAGAAAGAGCTGAGATGACATGCAGTGAAGCAGGGTAGTGGTCCCTTTTTTATTGACAATCCTTTCAAATTTTATGTTAGCAACACTGACAGCAAGCCACACGTTCCTCACGCTGTTCACAGGCTGCTTTTAGAAGTCCTATGAGACTGACTTTGCTGGCTATGTAAGTAGAGAAAGAGAGAAGGAACTTGCACTTCAGACTGCCTTGATTCTGAGATGAGATAAAGAGGCAGAACGTGCCTCAAACTCAAGACTTTATAAGGTACATGTTGCTCCTATAGGCTGGCTCCCCTTTGCATTGTGGATTGTTTCAATTCTTCATGGTAAACGTTCAGAAATTGTCCTGCGGTAGGCTGCAGTGCAAAGGGGCTACCAGTGTGTCAAGAAACAACCACCCACACCATTGCACCACCAGCAGCAGCCTTACCATGATAGCAAAGGATCCATGCTATCATGTTTATACCAAATTCTGATCCCAACACCAGAATCCAGCAGCCTACAATTCAATATTGTCCAATTTTGGTGAACTTGAACAACTACAATATCTGAAAACACAGAAATATATCATCTTGGACACTACTGCACACCTGATGCTAAATTCAAAAATTTACTTCACACAGAAAGAAATGTTGCTCAACTGAACAGGACACCATCAAACTTGACTTGTGAAATTGGAGCCTGTTAATATCCGCTGATCTAGTGTTGCATTCCAGGGACATGAAAATCTAATTAGCTGTCAGCCATTCACCACTGCTATGACTCATATTCTTCCAAAGAGCTCATGGTGATTTGGCATATTTTTACAACAGGTAAGGGAACAAATGTGAATAACTTCATAGAACTTCACTTAATAAAATCTTAACTAGCCCTTTCGTAAAGTAGCCTGTGGTTATATTGATAATGAAACCGATAGCACAAATCAATTGTTTAAAATTTTTTGAAAAAAAAAGTCTTCTATTTTACACACATGTCACATTGAAACAGCCTATTAACTTGAGTTCCTCTGAGCATGGGCCTAGATCCCTTTTGCTTTCAGCGGGTAGACCTTGCAGCAATTGGTACATGCTGTACTACTTTTAGGCCTGCTGAGAAGGGTGAATAACTAAAAATGCGTTCAATAAATGTCTGAACAAGCAAGAGTCACCCATGAACCTATTTACCCTTGAAAAAAGGTACTTCAAAAAAAAAATAAAATATTGAGCCACCCAAGTCTCACATGCTTTACATGTCACTCAGCCTTGCTGTCAAAGTGAGTATGTGAAGAAAAATGTGACTCATAGTTGGAAATTTGCAGGAAAAATCAGCAACTATTCAACTATTGTACTGTATTTTATACATGCATTCATACCTGTCCTTCTATTCCCTCTGCTTCGCATGTATCACAAAATCCTTAAAAGAGGCTCATTGAATTTCAGCAAATCATGGGAAAAATGGCTTAATTCCGTTTAAGTAAACACAGCTTTGTTAAGAGGAAGTGTGTTTTTCAGTAACTAATGGGGAAAAAAAATATCAGGAATTGCTATAGATCTTAAACAAAACTATCTGATGACTTTGACAAGTTCATTCTGACCATCTGAATTTTCAGTGATAGAGACTAGAATGTGGTAAAGTTCTGACAGGCAATATGATATCATGGCATCTTATTTTGTCATTGCAGTGTGTGTAAACAATGCCCGTTGACATGGAGAAACATGAAGGGAGCTAGACAGAAAAGGAGGTGTCTCCATTAGGTATAAATCAATCACTTTCAGGAAGCAATTCAGCATGGCACAGGTAGAGAGGAAATTAGAGGAAAAAAGCTTGCAAACCACATTTAAGCACACCCACACACATACATCACCATTAATGGACACACACAAGAATCAAAGGGAGCTCCCATACACATGCTTCAACTGGTGTTAGTGAGACTCACAGGAAATTGGACTGCCAGGAAGTAACCCTGACCACCTGGGGGAGATTATTGTGTTGTTGAGGACCAATCTGCCACACTCTTTAAATAGCACCAAGTAACTGTTTTATACAGTTCGAAATGAGTGACTTAACTCAATATTGAACTTTTTCATGACATTCAAAACTTTTTGAGATGTACATTTAGATGCTGAAATGCACCGAGTTGCTTCCCCGAGTCACTACTTATGTAATTAACCACTTGACTATGTCCGTACGTATGTCTGTCTATATGTATGCATTGAAGTGTGAAATAAATATGTACGAGAAGAAAATACCAGTTTGTTGTAAATGTCTCTCTCAACTGTTTAACAATAGAGACAAAGAACCACATAGTCTATGTTTACTACCAATTTACACAAATTATCTCAAGGCAATCTGATGCAACACAGAGCAACGTAGTCCCTCTGTTTAGAGTCTGCCTCAGTTGTTAACATTAACTACCTAATGGTACCTTTTGTCCAAGGACAAGATCATCAACTGCTTTTACAGTCACCATACTGTAGACGTTGACCTGTGTTGTTTTTCATATTTTTCAACACAGTTTAGCTTGGGCTGTGTACAACTCCAGAGCTCACTGTTATATTTTCAACACAGAGCTTTTTGCATCAAGTTGTACCGATGGCTTAAACATGCTGTGAGTCAGCCATCTGCAATGAGTCTCAACCTCTCACCTTGAGGGCTCTAAATGCTGACCAATCAGTGCACAGACTGACATCCTGCTGACTGAGCTGATTATGATATAGATTCTGAACTGCAAAGTCAAATCACAAATACGCACTCGCATACATGCAGAGAAAGTGTAGGGTTTATCCCTCTGTCCTGTATGGCATGTCAGAAAATTATTTCTGTAGGTCACAGTAAATTTCTTTGTGTTACAGCAATAAATCTTTGCTTAATTTTAAAGCGCTTGGCAATATGAGAGGCAGAAACTTCTACTAATAGAAGCGTATCAGGTGGACACTGAATGTGCTCTTTTATTCCACAAAGTTAACTCTCAGTTAATATGTGTGAAACCACTTTTTTATAGAGATTTAAGATGACATGCCCTCCCAAACCCTACCAGTGCTGTGCTGCTGTCTGGACACATAGCTGTGGGGTGATTTATCTTAACCTTTAGAAATGCAATAATACAGACTAGAAATATGTTTGGTGATGATAGATTGTCAGAGGTCAAATGCAATCTTAAAAGGAATATTTGAAAGCAGAAATGTGGCTAAATAAGGGAATCAAAGAGTGAAGACTGGTGCCTGGTGAGCTTTTTTCACAAAGCTTTCCTGGGGTGGAGGCAGCAGGTGGGGAAGTAATAGGTGTGTGGGAAGAACAGAATGGTGCTGAAGCAGGCTGATGTTTCTGGGGGATTTTTCAGCAAGTGTGACTCAAAGAAGGGGTTAGTGTATTTTGATCCTTCTGTAAAGTAGGCACCCTGTGCGTATGTCTTTTCATGTTTTACTTTTTTGTTTGCTGTTAGGTCACTTATAAATCTTGAGATCCTTTCAAAAGGTCAAAAATCTATGCATCTGCACACAAAATGGCAGGCGCCGACCACTAAAAAAGAAAATGGTTAGTTTCTCTCATAGTAACATGTGGGTCTACCTCCTATTTTATAGATTATGCAGGAGCAAAATGATCTGTGTAATTGTAAAAACAGTTTGTTAACCTCACATGTATAAGAGCAGAAAAACAGATTCCACACATCATCTATATCAAACTGAAATGAAGCCCAAAAAAATTGTGAAAAGCTGCCTACACCACAAGTTTCAATAGGGAAATTAGCAGCCATGTGTTGCTTTTATAAACAAGTATGAAAAAGAAAATGTGTATATTTATGATTTAAAGTATTTTAGGACCTGAGAAAGAATTGGTAATTTAATTATATGCTGACAGATAAAACTCAAAAATGAAAGGAGGGTAAACTTTTCTTTTCTCATAATTGCTATAAATCCAAATTGAAACACTGCATGATTTATGCAATTGATTATTGGGCATTTATGTTTTTAAAATTGCAGAAAGAATAGAGTTTTAAAGACCATTTCACATTTCTTATATTTTCTTTTTCATATTAATTATCAGCTAAAAAACACTCAATTTCATACTTTTCAAGACTGAGCAGAGACTATGGCAGGACCATTGGCATAAGTATTAAAAAGCAATCAGTTTAACCTTTTTCTGCTCTCAGGCACTAACAAGTTCTGTTTCACTCTTTAGAATGATCATGAGAAATAAGATAGAAAGTAAAGCATCAAAGTGTTTTTTTGTATCTGACTTCTAATTAAACTCCAGTGTGCATTTTTGTCCGCCTCCTTATACAGCTGCGAAAGACGTATTAAACCAAAGATGAGAGAAGCACAGAATTAGAATAACAAAATCATTACAGCAGGGTGGATCTTAAAGGAAGAGCTGGGGGCCTATTAATAATTAATCAGCCATCTCTTATCTTTTAATCAAGTCGATAAACCTTAGGTAGAAAATGAATAAAAAAAAATAGAGAAAGGGGTGGGCTTTGGTGTAATGAGAATGGTCTTTGTGGTCTGCTAAAAGGAGTGTTTGAATCTCTGGAGGCTGAGGGGAGATTATTCTTCCATGGTTTTGATGATAGATGGCATCCTCTAAATGCTCTTGTTCCACGGCACTATAGAGGGTCCAGAAAAGATAGCGATAAAGAAGATTAATTTAAGATCTAATTTTCTTGCTGTAATTATTATGTATCTCTACACATTTAGTACAGATAAACTTAGGGTCCTGCTCGCACCTGATGTAGTGCAGCCTCTCTGGGGCAATTTGAAATCCATCATCTTATACAACAGTAAATATTCACAAAGTACATTTTAAGCCAGCTCTGCTGTTTCCTCTGCCTCCTTTTAGTCTCAGTTTATCTTGGAAACTTGTAAATATCTGGCATTTGTTTATTTTCTGCTTTTTGACTTAAGCACTTCTGAAACTTCGAGTTTCTTTTCAAAGCCTTTAAAAAAGCAGTGCGAGTTCTAAAGGTTTTTGGATGTATTTAGAATATGATTAGACTTTTTTTAACTGATATGCACAGTTTTCCTTAGTATAACCAAAATAAAAAAGTTTTAGTTTTAGAGTTGAAAATATTTGCAAGTCACTACTTTAACACTGGTGTGAAACAGTTACAGATTGCCCAAGTTTTAAATGTCCAAAAACCGAAAGGTCACCCTTTTCTAACAGACACTCTTCAAAATGGGAACGACCAGAGAACACGTCATATAAAGTAAGGCAGATGCATGTTGATCTTCAGAAGTCAGGTGGTTACATAAATGTATGGAAAGACCAAGGCTTAAAATGTAAAGTAGAAAAGCTGCTGTGTGTAAATGAGACTGCCCCTGGAACTGAGTTGGTGAGACATGTTACAAAAACATAAAAAAAAAAATAAAATACAATCTCTAGACTATCTGTTAAACAAATGTTCAAATGTCAGAATCTTAGATCAACAACTACAGAAAAATGACCTATTTTAAAGCATTTTACACACCTTGAACAATAATGGCCTCAAAGGTGGATTTTTTTTTTTTTACCTCACTTTGTCACAAAGTGTAAAAAGTAAATGATGTCCCACTATCACTAAAATCATGAACGGTTATCAATAACCAATTTTAAAACTGCCAGTTTTTTGTGGAATTTCAATTTTAGCCTGTTATTCTTTTCTGTTTTTTTATTTATTTTTTTTCACTCTTTCAGATGTTGTCTCTCAGGCCTTGGACTATTAGCGGCGTTTTTCTGTGAGCATGGGTCCAAGCAGCCCTTTGCATTCAAATCAGAAATGTTGTCATATATTTCTGACAACATTAAATTGGACTTGGACTGCCCGGGGATCCATCATAAAAACCTTAAGCAATGCATAGTCTTTGTGCTTTAAGGTTATAATTTATCACAACAATTATTGATGCCTAATGATGGCATGTTTTCAACTGTGGAACAATGAATACCAACAACTAGTGGCTGTTACAACTCTACCTACTCAAAACACTTACCTGAACTCATTCAAATAGTTCAAAAAGGTTGAAGAGCATGTAAACACAGGTTTTAATGTTTATTAATGTAACCTGTCCACTATGATGCCAGATGCAATGCTGATTTATTAAAGTAAAACAGACAATTAGGATACCATCTCATGACATTGTTTTAGTTCAGAAAAGCTACATCTAGATAACCAGTTTCTTCATATGTTACCTGAAGTGCTAAATAAATAAATGCTAGGCTGGTTTTCCTTAATTTACTTTTTTCCTACCAGTCATTCCTCTGTCACCTCTGTCAGGTGACAAACAACTTAGCTTCTGAAGAGCAGAGTGAGCAAGAGGCTTTTTAGGAACATGTATCACTAAGATCATCTCGGGTTTAAATGAATAGGCTGGTCAGTACTGAACTCAGTTATTTTACACTCACCACTTTCTTTGGAAACGAATCCATCTTCACCCTGTCTTTGATTCTGGCTGAATCAATATGCATAAGAAATATTCAAACTAACTATTTGAAAACCTCCATATGTTTTTTTCTTTTTATTTATATGTAAATATTTTTTTTTTTTTTCAGATTGAAATTTTGGACATTACAGTTTGATGGCTCTAGTAAAAAAAACAACATTGATATTACCTCTCATGAGTAGCACAAGATTAAATTAAATGTAAAGTGAAACTCATTCTCATTCAAAGCTTTAGGTAAGAGAGGGAATTGAAGTAATAACATTTCCATTAGGTTTCCACTATTTTTGGATGTCAGCATATACAATAAATACACACCTGCTGGTGTCTGGCACTTCGGAAGAAATCTAAGTGGAAGCAATGCAGTTAGTGCAGTTAATATTTATGTGTCTCATTCAGTTTTTTTACAGTTGTGTGATATTTTTTTGTAACTGTTTTTTTACCAAATGCATTTTCTTAACTGAACAGATTGCCCCTTTTCAGATGTCTCTTTATTTTGTCAAACTCAAATTATTTTAAAGAATCATACAAATGTACATATTGGACAAAAAAAAACCTGAGCAAATACAAAATCCAGGATTCAAATGAAGATTTTATTGGATAAAAGGAAGAAAAATCAACAACAAAAAAATACAATCCAAACCAACCTGACCCTTTGTCAAAAAGTAATTTTCCCCTAAACCCAAGACATTTCTGTATCACCCTTGATGGCAGCAACAGTCACTCCACTGTGGGGGAGTTTTGACAAAGCATTCTTTGCAGAATTGTTTTATCTTGCCAAAATTAGAGGGTGTTTAAGCTTTAAGTAGTGTCTATTTTGGGCCACATCACAGCATCTCAGTCAGATTTATGTTTGGACTTTGACCAGCCCACTCCGAAAACCTTTTTTTTTTTGAGGCATTCAGAGGTTGACTTGCTGGTGTGGTTCCAATCATTCTGTGCTTGATCTTCAGGTCTAAAATTGGTGGACATACTTCAGAGTTTCCCTGAGGGTTTTGTGGCTAAGACAAAAATAATGCTTCCATTAGTAATGGTAAGATGTCTCGAAGCAGCAGAGCAGCCCCAGAACTATGCTACAATCACTGTGTCGGACTGTCTGTATGATGATTTTTTTTTTTTTTTTTGTCATTTTAGTTTCACTTGACCTTCTAAACAAGTTTTATTTTGTTCTTATGATTAAAAATAACAAAATCTGGGGGTTCAAAAAGATTTTTTTGGGGGGGAAATGTGATATGGTTCTTTCTGTTCTTTTTGATGACCCATTCTTTTAAAGTCACATTAAAGTCAGTTTTGCCCAGCCTCTTTCCTGTTGTAGAACCATGAACAAAATTGCTCAGTAGGCCAAGTGGGGCCTACGGTATTTTTTTAGATGTTGCTGTGGGCTCCTTTATGTCTTCCAGAATGAGTCATTGATGTACTGGGCCCACTATTTCCCGTGAAGGGTTACCAAGGATTCCAAGTTTTATCGATTTGTGGCTCTGAAAATACTTTTTTACAGTAGTGTATTTGTAGTGAGGATATGGTTTTCTCTGGAAGAGAAACATTGTTAAGGCGATTTGAGAAGTTTGGATATATATACTTATCCCCTTTTTTCCAGCTATCTTTTGGGCCATTACATTGGTGAGGTTTGTTTGATCCCCATGAAGCCACAGCTTATTTAGCGACTCTGTTTAGTCCAGCTTTTCTCAACAGTTTAGCTTGTTTTCATCCTTTCAGAGGTAAACAGGACTAAGTGTATGTATGTTATCTTGCTGTGGTATAACATTGTAAGGTAAAAAAAAAAAAAAAAAAAAAGAGGCTCTACTGGAAATTAAAGTTGCATAGTGTGATCTGTAACTGACCATTGCATTCCAGGTTTGTTTTTATCCTTGGAATGTGATTAGCAGCATGTCACCTAAAAAGTCAGGGTGTAATTCATAAACTATGACCTGGTATTGTGATGTTCATGTTGATACAATTTCGGAGTTCACAAAATAGTTTCTGCTGTTTTTCTTGAAACATGAAAAATATTCACAAAGTACTATAAAGTACTATAAAGTCAATGTTTACAAAAGTCTCCCCGCCCCCATGAAATGCAGCCAGTATGCAAACTCATTTAAAAAATGTGAACTAACATTAAATCTCTTTCTTTGAAAAGAGAAAAGGTATCTATGCCGTCTTTTCTGTAGAAGGACATTCTCAAAGTCGTGTTCTTCAGGAGGATGAAAATACACTAATCCTTTTGTTCAATATGCTTCAGGATGTGTTTCCTAAATCCCCCAGGAACATCAACCTGGTAGAGCATCATTCTTTTCTTCCCACACACCCCCTGCTATTATTCCCCCACCTGCTGCCACCACCCCAGGAACAAGAAATCCATTCGCTTTTCATGTGTCACCACCCCACCTTCCATGCCCACGTGGAAATCAGAGCATGCACTGTGTTAAAGGCAAAATAGAGTTTGTAAAAATGCTCCCCGTAGCAGCTTTAGAGTAAATAGACGTATAATTAACATAAAAGTACTTGTAGGGAGGGTAAAAAAGCACAGATTATGCAGTTTCGCACAAGGGAAAGGAAGTGGCTCTCTTTCATGATAAGACATGCTGGTACGAGGATGACTTAAAAGAATTATTTGAAAAAAAAAAAATAAAAAGGAACACCAAAAGCCTTGTGATGTGAGCACTTTGCCGAAACCAGAAGCATCTCATGTTGAACGAAAAAGGAAACACAGCATTTTGTGCCTCTATATCTCTCACTGGCTGATGACTAAAACTGTATGTCAAGTTTTCCTAGAAAACTATATACAACCAGAATGTGCAGCAGTTTTCATTTTAACTGCAAACTGGATAGTTTGCTGCCTTCTATCTAAACACCAGTCCCAGATGCAATTGTACCACCCACAGCACCCTCAGCCTTGTTAGCATGTAATAACTGCAAAACATAAACAAGTTACTGTCTTCCTATGAGAGATGGTGTTCTACATTGCATAAAGTCTAATGCAATATATTAAATGCTTGGCTAGAAGGTTTAAAGCTATAATTATCTCACTGATGTAATGTTTGCAAGAAAAGAGAAAAAAACAAGAACATAAAAACATATATATATATATATATATATATATATATATAAATTAAACCAATGGAATGTCAGATGTCTCAAAAAGCAAGATCTCACAAAAAAGCAGGGGAAAAAAAATCATCTTATTTTTTTCTGTTTATACACTGACTTCCCAGTCCATCCTGAACACCCTGCTTTCCCAACGGAAATAATCTTTGTTGCAAAAGACCCATACAAAACACATATCCACAGAAGCTTCGATGTTTTCAGTTGGAACCTTTGGACTTTCTGTCAGATGCACACTCTGGGTATTTTGTGCATGCTCTCTTATCTTTTACACTAAAAAGAATAGTAGGAGGAAACAAACAGGAGAAGGAGAAGGAGAAGGTGAAGGTACGGTGTGTATCAGCTCATGAGTCACTCAGAAAGACTAAAACAGGACAAAAAATGTTGACTTCTCTCAGTTTCTTCTTTCTACAAGTGAAGACATTGTTGATAACTCTTTCAATAAACTGAAACTAAATCATTAACTCAATTCAAAAAGTGAAACTTGTACAGATTTATTATACTGAGACTAGTATATCTTAACATGTAATATAGATTACCTTTAGGCAAAACTCAAAATTCAGTTTCTCAGAAAATTAGTACCAATAGAACCATTAAAACCAATATACAGACTTTTAATACAAATGTTACATTATGATGTATACCAGTATTTCTTAAAATTTTATTACAAGTCCTCCCCTGGTGAAAACCAGGTTTTCCAAGTAAATGTCTTAACTGACATTTTATAATAGTACAAGACTTGGAAGTTTTTTGTTGGTTGCCAAGTCAAAAATACAGAGAAACATATTGTTATTACCAAGAACTGCTAATAACAATAAATGTAATAAAGCATATACATAAATTAAAAAAAAAATCCCACTACCACAACTGAGAAATTAAGAATTGCTTAAATTTCTCAGAATTTTTTACACTCTACTCAGTTAACTACTTTTGGTTAATGTCTTTTAGCTCACCTAATAAATACTACCAGTATCTTCTGAGAATCATCAATTGACGCCCAGCGCTCTAGAGTACAAGCAAATCATTACAGCAAAACCTAATTTCCAATAAGACCGCCTAAAAAAAAAAAAAAAAGTTTGAAGTTGCCCCAGCGCTACTTGTCATTTGAGGCAAAGAAAGTGTTAGTGTCTTAGTTAGTTTACCACCATACAGTGTTTAGCATGTTGCCAAAAAGGATTCATGCTTATTGTGTCCCCTTCTTTGCTCCATTTGCAATTTGCTACAAATCCAAGCTTTTGGCTGCAACTCAGATTTATGCCGACCTTGCCTGGCCATCTGGTTTAGGTTGACTGGTCTGTCTTGGTGGGATTTCAGATGTGCCACACTTTTTCCATGGTCAGAGAGATGGATTGAACAGTTTTCAGAGCTTGCTTTATAACAAAACCCTGCTTTCAACTTTTACACAGCTTTTCCCCTGACATATAAGCTGTGTTCAGGGCTTTCTGGACAGCTTGTTTACTCACTTTCCTTTCAGTGCTACAAGACCAACACTACATTTTACACAGTAACTGATTTAAGGTACAAAGACTTACCTCAGTAACTGATTTAAGGTACAAAGACTGGCAATATGGAAAGAAAGAGTGGTCATATATTGAAACAACCAACACTTTGTAAAGTTAAAACTAGGTCTAGTTCTATGAAAGTATATGATTTTTTTTAAAAGCAATTTGTATTATACAACAGGAGGTATTAATATAAGATGCAATTCCTATATTCTTTTCCACAAATGTCCAACTTCATACGTAACAGCAATTTTATAAACACCTGGTGATGTTCTACCCTCTACTTATGCAGACATATAGAAAGTCCTCAAAGGGTCTGAAATGTTCCAACTGCACTGTAAATGTACAAAAAAAGGTTGCAACACATTGAGAGTCATCCCATTACAATTTAACAGTGTGCATCCTACGCAGCAGACTGGAAAATTAGAGTGCTCTATATTGAGCACCTCAGCCCTAAAGTGGTAAATCGGATGCTGCCACATGCTACTGGGTTTTCTCCACATATCACAGTGCGTGTCATTGAAAGTGAAGGCAGGCCACTGGCAAGAGGTAAAGAATTACAGCACTTTGCCTTTAATAGACTCTGCTGGTGACTATGCTAACAGCTACACCTCTGAGCCGCCCAGCTCCTAAGAGAGCGACTATGACAGGCATGAAATGTCACCACTGGGACAAACAAAGCTACACAGACAGTTAAAGTCAGTTAAGAAGGTGAGAGTGACATAAAGTACACAGTACCTTTGAAAGCATGGCATTGTGAGGCTGTGATGGTGCTAGGGTTAGGGAGTGAAGCATAAGAAATTCAAGTTCCCTTCAGGCTAAATATTTTCTAGAGTCATTTTATATAGACAAATGGAAACATAGGTTGATTTTGTTCAAATCATGTTATGACTCTCTTTTGAGCTGAACACAATTATTGGACTTAGATTAAACAAATTACATCAACAGAGCAATGTGGCCTGATTACTTTTGTTCATTCTGCTTTCTTTCACAAAAAATGTTTTCTTTAAATAAATATTTTTGCTCTATTCCGGCAGAAAGCATTCCAAGCCAGATGAAGAAGACAAAAAAAAGATTACCGCCAAATTTCCTAAAACAGTATCAGTTGGCATGTTTACCCAGGATTACTTTCACAAATGGAAATTGAAGTTTCAGTGGCATGATGTTTCAGTTTATTTGCTTCTGACTCAAGTTTGCCTACTGCTATGTGCAAAGAGAAATAAATCCTACCTGGGTAACATTCCACAAAACCTTGGCTTTATAGCCTTCAAAATATATGTCAAAAATAGCAACAAAAAAAATTATTAATGAATGTCCAGCAACCAGTCCCAGCCTTTCACATAGACTTATTTATACATCTACCAATATTGGACATAAACAACTGGACAACTTCAGAGGTTTTACCGCTGGCTCAAGACTTTGGTATATAATTTCAAAAAAAATGTCCACTGAAATTAGCTGTGAGCCGTGGTTAGAAATTCTGTTGTGCTGAACAGCGCTATTTTTCTTCTTTGGATTCAGCTTCAATTGTGATATTAGGAAGAATATTGCAGTCATTCAACAGCAAGCTTATTCGAGTCAATATAAAACATAAAAAAGCAAAATTATCTTCACTTAAAAACATTTTTTAAATCTATCTAAATAAAGAAAATTAAATGCAGTTATATTAATTTCTTAATGTTGAATTTCTCAAATATTAATATAAATATGTGGCTGTATCAAGATTAAATAAAAGTATTATGTCTTCTATTCTGATGTGACTTCCTTTGTATATTATGCTGAACTTTGTAACTAAACTTTAAGTAAAAATTGGTAAAAACTATTTTTTATATATCAAAATTATATCAATTGTGCAAGTAGCTTTTAAATGATATATACATGGCATTTGAATACCTTAATTTATTTTTTATCATGTGTAGCTTTTTTTTTTCTTTCATTCTACTAGAATCTTCAGTCATTTAGTCACTATGTACAGATCATGACCTCTGCTTGCTTTTTTCTGCAGGCCTCAAGAAATAAATTGGTGAATTTAGATAAAGTCAATGTAAAGAAATTAGTTGAGACTAGCTTCTTAATGTCTCCTCCAATGACAAACGGATGTGACCATGACAGAAGGGTTTTTAAATGCCTTTCTTGTTTTCTGTTGTGCTGAATAGAAAAGAACAGTAAAACGAAAAGACCACAAAAGCCAAAGGAATAAGGCAGAGGAAAAAAAAATATGGCAATGGACAATATGCTGCTGCTACAGTAGGCTATGTTTTAATAAAAAGTTAAAGAGGTAAGTTAATTATACATGAATATATGGAAAGACATCAGCCAGCACATCCATAAAATTGTCAGCTGTGTATTAAGGATTCTCTTTGTCAAAGAACTTTGTTCCAACAGACACCACCCTCCGCTGCAATTGTGTGCACACGTCTTCAAACACGCTTGTGCAAGACGCTGTCCTTCTCTTTCATTTATCATTCTCCCAATAAGCTCCACAAAGAGGACAGAGTGAAGAAGCAGGCAATGAGAAAGGCAGTGGGAGCTTTCTTTGGCACACACACTCCACCAGTGATATCAATTGTATGAATTCAAATATTTATATGCCTTCTTCTGAGACTAAAGAGTGCACTGTGTGTGAGTGAACTATAAATTCCAGGGATACATGGGAGTCTGATCATTAAGCAGGTCATTAATATTTATTCTGCATTGAATGACATCTCATTTCGTGACCTTTCATACATTGTGTTCTGAAAGGAAAGGTGCAAAAAACTAATTGTCCTTTCTTTATTTTTTTCCTTTCTCTATGACGCAGCTTCTCACGTTTTCAAGTTGTTGTGTCTTCTCAGTGCTGAATTCACTGTGGTCTCCCTGAGGACACACGGAGTGGACAAGGGAACAGAGGGCGTGCTCGGAGCCCCAGGGGACTATGTATGTGTGGAAACAGCCGCCTGGTCTGGGAGGCTGACATCGCCACAGAGGTAATTAGACACTTAGATGTCATGTTCAACAAGCTCCCTCTCTCGCCTGTGCTGGTATTTCCAACTCTTCTCTCCCCACTTCCTAACTCCTCTTATAGCAACCCCCCTTATCTCCCTCAGACAGCACATTTCGGACAATGGATAAAAAAAATAAAAAAAGTTAAATTGGAGGATCATTTTGTTTTAAGGCCTGAACATAAAATTAGCTATAATTGTAACCTCTTCGACTCGGCCTCAGCGGGCACAAAAACTCAAATAAATCTGAATTGACAAGTGTTGAAGAAAAAAAAAATCGAAAGTATGTCAGAATAAATTCTACACCACATCAAATTCATGTCAAAAATGTCAGGATACATTACAAGTAAATTTGATGTGTTTGCAGCTACTAATGGGCTCATTCTGTTTTCCAGTCACATCCACTCTCCACTGAATCTCTTCACAAAGATCACAGTTCAGAGCACAAGGGTTGATTTTCTCAAATTATTAGTATTTTTCCTGGTCTGTGTTTTTAGGCTTGCAATTATCCTGGGTGGCATCAAATTAGCATATGAGTATGTGTAATCTGTTACTGAAGAAATCATTTTAAATACTTTCCCAAAGCAGCCAAAATGAATAGGCTGAATCGGATGTAGGTGTACTTGGAGCTTTTTTACTTGTTGCTACACTACAATCACAAACTTGTGTTGTGATTCAGTGTATTTTATTGGGATTTTGTGTTACATAACAACACAAAATAGTTCATAATTGTGGAGTAGAAGCAATTTTCTTTACCAGAAAATTGTGAAATGTTTGGTGAACATTTGTATTCGGCAATCCAAAGTGAAAATATGTCGGACACTCAGACATTACCAGTATTGTCTGATTTTTTTTTTTTTTTTTTTTTTACATGTTTGACAGACATGCATCTCCTCTAACCTCGTAAGTATATATTTTACAAAAGGTCACATTTGCGAAAAAAAAAACAAAACAGTCTTTGTGCTGAATTATTGTGCTAATGTCACCTGCTCCACTTCATACCACGGCACACAACCCCAAAGGAAAGACAAATCCTCAGTTGGAACTAATAATGGTATAAGTGTGTCTGATCTGCTGCGTTTAATCCTTCTGTAGTTGTGACTTGATGGTTGTTCAGGCTCCTCGTCTTCTGCTGCAGGGTTTACTTTTTCTGCTGCAGGGTCAAAGATGTATGGTTGTACCACTGTGGAACTTCTTGTAGCCATTTTCACATGCCTGAGGTGCTAATGAGTTGGGAGGGCTTGGCCGGCAGCAGCTTATTTGCATATTCGTGATGTAGCTTTAAAGCAGCGGATTCCTAAATGAGCTCAAAGTAGGCAGAAATAATGGGGTGAAATCTCAATGTCTGAGAATAATGTATGTTATATATCTTCTACTCACAGTATTATTAAAGGGGTAGTATTATGTAAAATAAACCTTTAGAGCTTTCCATCATGTTATGTTATTCTCTCATCAGAAACATACCTGGAGTGTTGCTTTGATTTTTTTCATGCATGTTTGAGAAATCCTTTAATCTCCAGTTGCAGCCATTTGAATTGGATTTAAAGATTGGTCCCACTCAGCTCTTTCAGACAAGGGGCGGCAGCAATTAGTAAACACCTGGTAGAACTGCACATCTGCTGAGCTCATCACACATTCTATCACTCAATGCAATGCTGGTAATACCATTGTTAAAGGCTTAATGGAGAAATGTCGTCGTGATGACGTGCTATAGGCAGTGTGGGACAGAACAGGAGTTTCTTAAAGAGACAAGGCATTAAATTGTGAAGTCAATTTTATTTTAAGTCTAGTTTGACAATGCAGCATTTTTATAACAACTGAAGGTCACATAGTTACTTCATCGTGCTATAAAATATCGCTGTGTGCAAGGAATATACATAGTACTGCTCCCTTAAGAAAAGAAATCCTCTCTTCCATCAGTTCAGGACATTTCATTCATCATGTTTAATTGTCTGATCAGACATATTTGAAATTGAAACCAAGAAAAAAGAGATCACACTTCACTGTAGTGAATCTGAATGCGCAGAAACCATCAGTCTCCCTGCACAGTCCTTTGCTCATCCCGTGAGTCATTTTCCCAGCCTCAAGGAAAGGGGTAATGCATGCCGGGTAAAAGATAATGTAATTTGGAGTAGATAATAAATAATGAATAGTCAGGGCACAACTAAAGTATATGGGAGGAAATATTATCTGGTGTTTTAACTGTAGGCTGGGTAAGTGATAAAGTGGAATCTATCTCCAGTTAATACTGCTGTCTAGCCTGTGGGCAGGAGGCATTAAAACAAGCCAAAGAGTGAACAGTATAAAACCCCTCAAGCCAAAGGAGGAATAAAACACATGGACCTGCTGCCTTTTTCCCTCAGTTTAAATGTGACTTCAGGGAGTTTAAATGTCGCCAGCAGAAAAAAAAAAGCATGAACAGACAAAACACACCCAGAGTTTTTTTTTTTTTTTGTTTTTCCTTTCCCCTTTCTCTCTTGACCCAGATGGCTGAATCTGGCATCTTCAAGGAAAGAAAATAATGACATTTGATAGTCAGGAGTTCCAGACTCCTGTTCTGTCTGATGCTTAGCCATATCTCCCCTATGTCAATCCTCAGTGCAGGCTTATACATCAAAATCTCAGAGTAGTCAGTTAACCACCCAGTCTTTCATTTTGCAGACTGGAAAGATGAGAACCTGGTATAACAATGGCTGAAGGGTTTGGTTCAGGTCAGCAATGACGGACTGCAGGGTTTAGGGTTTGTGACAAGGTTAGACCCTGCTGTCCAACCACAGTGCACCACCAACGTTCTTTGCACTCCTGAACTGTAATCCCTGTGTTCCCTGCTACTTAGGCTGATGGATACAGGAGGGGACTGAGTGGAGCAGCAGAGATATCGGCTTCTTTTTGACAGTCATCCCTGTAGGCTGTCACTCAACACAGATCCTCCCATCCTCTACTTCTTGTCTGGCTCCTTTTGCCCTTCTAATCTGCAGTTCTTACTACCTTCATCCTGTGAAGTCTTCTGCCTTCCAGCTTTTGTTTGGTAGATTAGCTCAGCTCTCTGCCCACCAGGAGTTCAGGTTTCTGTTTGAACACTGAGGAGAACACATTACTTGGGAGGCTTGAAATCTGGAAAGAAAATCATTATGCTTCCCGCACTGTTGTGTTTTCTTTAACTGCTCCAAACTGTCATTTTTACGGACCCCCGGTCTAGACGTCTACAGATAAACATTTAATTAATCTATTAAATCCTGTTATTTCCTAAAATCTACATTGATTGACAAAAATATCCTGATTCCCCAGACTTATTACAGATTGTTCTGTTGCAGCATGCACATCTAAAGGTTTATATATCAGTGTATATCAGAGGAAAGACAAGACTTGACTTGAAATGACCTCAGAGAGACGGGACAGGGCACACAGATTACAAAGACAAAATAATATCTGAAGCACTAAAGGTTATTAGTAAAATATATTAAGTAAAATATATTTGGCACAACCGATTTCTCTTCAATGCCTTAATACAGAAGGGCACCTACGCATGTATTTAGACCATTTTGGTTGATATCTTTCAGTTAAATCCAATACCTCTAAAAGTCACTTTATAAATATAAAGACTGCAGACATGTTGTTTATTCTTAGTAAAATGAAGCTGTTCTGTGAAGGCCCCAGGTATTTAGAGAACATCTGCAAATAAAGCACATCATGAGGAATTAAAATGCTTTTCCTCATCAGAGACAGAGGAACTGGCCCAAATGGATAGAAAGCTAAAATATGGGGCAATACTTACAAATGCTAAAAAAAGAGACTTGAGACGGGTGAAATAAACAAAGCACACGACTATTTAGCACCACAATATTAAACAATGACTGCAATATTATGCTGTGGGGGAGAGGCAGGGACTGGAATACAAGGTCCAAGGATTATGTTCAAACCAAAGGACACAAAGCCTGCTAGACTAGTTTTTACTGATTTGAACTGTTTTTTCTGGCTTGGTTTGATCTGGCTGAAGGTCAGGTTTTGGCTTCGGCCATAGTTAAGTCCCAGCTTTAGGACTGTGGACATGGTTTAGAAGGGTATGAGGTTTGTTTTCTATATCTATTATTCTGATTTTAAACCAGTTCCATGTGTTTGCTGCTGTCAGTTCAGAAGAGCACCTCACCAGCATTTTATGTCAAAATGTTTTTGTATGTAGTTACATCAACCAAATGTATTTGCAGTTCATTTTAGTTCCTAATTCAAAGGGAATTGATAACAGAATCAATAGGGAATTGAATCGATAAGTGATATCAATAACAGAATCGATATTGATAAATTCTTATCAATTTCCATCCCTATCTGCCACATAGCAAAACTTGTAGATAGTTGGGAGGTCTGTGTACTTCAGCCAGTGCAACCATATGCCAAGATGTTTGCTAACTAAAGTTCAACCTCAGCCCCTGGCCCTAATTACCTCCGAAAAAAAACAACAGGACCAGTCCAGATATATTTTTGTCATGGGTAATTTTTTTGTATTTCAAGGGCTGGAACCAAACTCTGCAGGGCATTGATCCAAACCACAGAGGGATGCTTAACATGGGGGAGAATTTAACTGGGGCATTTATCTGAAGTCAGCGCTGCATAAAGTGAATACCTAAAATAAGTCATGGGCTCAGAAAAAAAATGTCTTTCTGACCTCACTGTGATTCATCTTCATTCATTACACATACGAGAGAAAATAAACTCAAAGGAAAAGAGTTGTGCATTACTCTAATGGCCCAGAAAACAATTACTGAGAAGTTAATAACTTTCCATAGCAGCTTGGAAAATTTAAAGAAGAGGCTGGGGTGCAAAGAGAGCGATATTGCAACAACAAAGTCATTGGAAGCCTAGTCTTTATTACGGTGAGCCCTAACAGAAATAAATCTAAAGCTCAACCAGCCTTGTTCTCTGGAATACAGCCAGTATTTACACGCAAAAATAAAAAGGTTTATGAGGCTTGGAACATACCACACTAACAATTAAAAAATTGAAACAAAAACTTCAAGAGCATTGAACAGAAGCTCTAAATGCAGTAATTTAAAGATAAGCTACTAAAAAATACTTAAAAAGTAAACCACTAAAATGAGTGGCTTAATAACATAGCCTACCCCCAATAACCAAGATTCTCATTTGGGCTTCTAGACTTTTCTCTTTGTATAAAACAAGCTGAAGCCTTGGAGGAAAAGAAAATCTCAATCTTAATGTAAATCCTTAATGAGTGTCCATCCACTGATAATGTTCAATATATGGTCAATTATATATGGCCTGTACTTGTACAGCTCTTCATCAAGTTCAGACGATCCCAAATCGCTTTGCACGTCAGTAAGTCATTCACCCATTCACGCACACATTCACACGCTGATGGTGGTAAGCTTCCGTTATAGTTTATCATTTGTTGTGGTAAATTTCTTCTTAGGATAAGATATTGATTTGTTGTCACAATAAATTCCAATTAATGCTGTTTACAAACCCGTAAAGTAGTCCATATTGTCAGGATTGTTATTTTTAGATTTTTTTCCCCACTGTTGAATTGAGGTGTGTCAATAATTATTATTAGAGTTGACAATATGATTAAATGCAGTTACTGTGTGCATTTTAGTGATACATATCACACTTCTTTATGTGACTGATGTTGAATTAAAAATTTATCTTGTATATATAGCAACAATAAAAACGTCTAAATATTTTTTATTTGTACAATCAAATTAAGTCCAGTTTCAATACAAGTCAATCATATTGTTAGCTTCATGAGCCAATTGTACACATATAAATACAATTTAATGTACAATATAATACAGACATCAATTGATCATTTAATGCAAATCTCTAAAAGGCACTTTATAAAAGTAACACAGTTTTAATGCAAACTGAATGATTGCATTAAAACAGTCATGTTGCAGCAATCCTTTATCCTTAGAATGCGTGTAATGGCTGTGGAGAGGAACCACTCTATTTTAACCGTAACAAACCACCTACAAAGCCAGGCTATAAGTAGATCGGCATCTGCAACAACTAGTAGGTCTTTAAGAGCAATCAGAAATAAAACAAAAACAAATGGACAATCAACCAAACAAAAAGACACCTACCAGTACTTTCTATGGAGAAGATAAACTCATAAGAATTAGTCGAAGTGGTAGCTCTGACAATAACTCAATGCAAGAAAAAAAAAAAAAACAGAATTAAAACAGAAACACCAAGCTAGTCATACTTTCTGCAAGAACAGCAAAGACAGTACAAAGAGTCAATCGTGGCCATAGCTCCATCAATGACTTTGCACAAAAAAGAAACCGGGCCAGGTCTATCCTCAAAGGTGAAAAAAACCCAACAATGAGTGCACAACTTCGATGAAAGAAAAAGTTCCTTCAATGACTTCATCAAGGAAGTTGAGATGGGTAAACATAGACACACATAGGAGTACTTCATATGGTAAAGAAAAACAAAGAGTGCACAAAATCAATAGCAGTTACAGCTCTGTCAATGGCTTTTTCCAGGAGAGAAATATCTAAACAGTAAAGAACTGGGCCGGGAGTACTTTCTATTGGGAAGAAAAGAAAAGAATATACAGAATCAATAGGAGAACTCGCTATGTCAATGGCTTTCTCCAGAGGATATACACTAAACATAGAAGCACCAGGCCAGGTGTACTTTGTATGGGAAATCAAGTCAATGAGTACCCAAGGTCAATAGCAGTAATAGTTCCTGTGGCTCTGTCCAGGACAGAAAACAGCTGTACGGATAAACAACATCAGAAGCACTACTTCAGTTAGAACAAAAAATAAGAATAGTTATCAATTGTTAAACCAAATAAGCCTGTAGCATATTGTAAGCTACAACTATAAAAATACAAAATATTAGTATTTTTTTTTTGCCAATTATAAGTTACAGGACTAATTGTGGATGGAAGAAATTAATGTCAAGACATCAGTTTTTACTGATCACACCTCCTCACACTCCCCTATAAGACTGCCATCTATTGTCTTCAGCATTTATGGAAGAACCACTAAAAAATTGTCATCTTCCAACTTCTATTGAAAACGATATTTATCCAGATTTATTTACATTTTGTTTCCCTACATTGACAGCTTGTTTACATCTGTATATTCTCCCTTGTTTTCATAATTTTTACGCCTTTTTTTTTGTATTCCCGGTATATACTAGGTTATTTACACACAACCGTGTTCCCTTGCTGATGCCTTTTTGAAAACTACTTAATTAGAAAAGGCTGTAAGACTCAAATGTGCCCCTCTGCCACTACAATGAAGCACCACAAAACACCCATACATACAAGTCTTTTTTTTTTTTCTCTACATTCCTTTTCAGTCGCCTTTTATCTTATGTGCTCTATCTGGCTAATTACACAGAGATTAGAGGTGGTGGCGCGTCCCAGTAAACAACACAACAGGTGTAAGGACATTAATATTCATCTAGGTTTTATTTATGGAGTGCAGCACAGGTAAGAAAAAAAAGCAGGGACAAGCTTCTGAATGCAGGGAATTAGAGACAAGAAAAGTGTGTGTAAAAAGGCAGCAGCAACTACATGGGAACTGGGCAGAACACTTTTAATTAAGGGAAACATCTGAAAGAACACACAAAGTTCACTGATTTAGCATACTCGGAGAGAATACACATCCTCATTAACAACAGGTTTAAAAACTCCATGTGGGAAGGTAGGCGATGTGGGCAGCCACATATCTTTGGTAGTCATCATCAGCAAGATACGAACCCTGATTTTTAGAGGGCACTGTCTGCTTTCTTTAAAAAAAAAAAAAGTTTCTGCAATTTTCACATCAAGCTACAAAAAAGGAACAGCAGGATAAAACCACAGTTTCGTCTGAGCTGTTTTGCCTCTGATTTAAGTTACACTCTGCTGGAACTTCCAAACTTTAACAGATTGGGACCCCTCTGAACTTTCTAAGTTCACAGAAAAGAACTTCTGGAACATGATTAAAACCACATGCCACGTTTTTCCTTCTGTCTTTTGTCTTTGTGTGGATGTGACCTATAGTGTACAGCTGTTAAATCTTTTGGTCACACACACATATACACAGAAAGCACATAGACTCAGGGGTTTTTTAGATGTGCACACTGACCCACTGGTGGCGGATTATCCATATAAGCAGATGAGACATTGCTTTGTGGCTCCCAAAGGCAACAAAGTAAAATGATTTGAAGCACCACTTCTCTTTAGTTGACTATATTTCATGTTTTCTTTTGATTTGTCTACTAACGTTTTGACCCAGATTCTGAAACGTGGCCAGCTCATTCTGAATTAGATTTCACATGTCACTGCGTGTTTACGCAAGGCCGGCTGATCGACATTTGGATCATTCAAGCTTTGGTAGAATCGGGCACTGTAGATCTCAGGACGTTTGGACCATAGCGTCGCTATGAAGAGGCTCAATTTACCTCTACATGCAGCGCCCCTTTAAAAGAAGTATTTAGAAGTTTTACACAAGTAAATCTACTAAAACTAGTGCAATATCTTTATTTTCCTTTCCCATACAAACTTAACTGTGTCTCTTTGCTGGACAAAACCCACAGAGTTATTACTGCCATTAACTATGTGCCCTTTTCGTTCTTTCTTTCCCATAAAAAGTACTCCCAGCCAACTGATTGTCTTTTCAACTGCTTCTACACTTGGAAAAGCCTTTCACAGAGCTAATGCCAGTATGTTTTTTGTACTCTTTAAACAAAGTTGTTTAAGTCTTTGTGTGTTAGCTGTGACTCTTTGCTTAACTAACCATTTGATGGACCTTTGGCTGCCAAGGAATCTGTATCAACTTTCTTTCCCTTTCAATTAAAGATTTCTTTTTTTGCTGTGTTTCTTTGTTGGTTGAACCGCTGCAATCAACTCTCTGTATTCCATATTTCTTTATAATAGTTAGTACTCCTGCAGCAGTGGGTCTTTTTTTATTGCACTTTATTTTGGATCGTTTCCTTCTGTGTCTGATTCTGCTCTTATTGTGCTGAAATTTTCTTCATATTTATAGAAGTGGATAGTTTCCAATGTCACCACATGCTTGCTTAGAATGGGTATGTTTACACTACTTTTGAAAGCTATTGCATGTTATACCTCAAAATTGAACTTCTAAAAGTAACTTTTGCCCATTTTATCTCCTTGACCAAAGGAGGACAAGGCAGGGTACAATATTCCTCTAACATGCAAAAAATTTAAGAAAAATCTAAATTAAATCCTTAGAATGTAGTTTCTGTGTTTAGCTCATAATGAGAAACATTGAGTTGATACAATCTCTCTTTTATGAAGAACTCCTATTAAAATCGTGGAATATAGTCAGATTTGTGTTCCCCCCCCCCCCCGAGGACTGTTAAAGACCTTTTATCTTCCTCAGAATGACTACTTTATGCTTGAAAATCTCCGTAAACCAACAACAACCAACAACTTCTCTTACTACAACAGACAGAAGGTGTAGTGCATAAACCAGCTGAAAACTTGAGTTGATATTGATATGCTATTTATAATTTCTATTTGCATAAATTACATTAGCCAAAATGGGAAAGAGCAGGGGGAAAATAAGAGCCAGAGGCAAGCAAGTTGATTCGAATTGTCAAGTAGGACTTATTGCATTTGTTTTACTCTCTCTCATTTCTCATTAAACCTGGCATCACAAAGTTCCGCTAATGAAGGTGGGGACATTGTGTGCAGTCTCATGTGTGTCTGTGGGAGTATTCTGTGTACTGACAAATCCTTGTCAGCTGAACACATAGGGCTGACAGGCTCTTGTCAGTGGCAGTAAAGAGGGAGCTCCTGCTAGGTGACCAAACACTTGCAAATCAAGTGTCTATGTAGTCAAGACTTAGACAAGGACTAATAACAGCAGGGACAGTGAATTACTGCTGCCTGCATGCTGTTAATTGGCTTAACATACAAAGTTGACATGGCTGATTGGGCAGCTAAAGGTGTACACCCCAGGACATTGCGGCTTAGTCACACAGTGCATACTTAAAAGTAAAAAACTATTACTTTTCACACAGATGCAAAAGAGCTTGAAAGCTTTGCATCAGCAGACAAAGCTTTTCTCATTACCTTGTGTGGACCACGTCATCCCATTTTTGAAGGGAGTTTACAATAAACACACTAGGTTTTTAGATAACCGATATAACCAGGTTGCTTTGCTTCCTAAAGCTTCAACGAAGACCAACACAATAGCAATGTCATTGTATTTGCTCTATTTAATTTCTGGGTGTACTTTGTCACCTAAAGCATTTCTAGAATAAGTACTTTGGTTCTATATGTAAAGTGCAAACACAGAAGACGTGTACTGTAAATGTATTGATATCATATCCATCATGGAGAACTTTTATTAACCTAGATCAGCAGGTTTAGAAAACAAAAGCATCAAAATATCTGGGAACAATGTGGAAAAAATGGCAAACCTTCATTTCATTTCCTTGGGCACAAGGAAATTAAAGCTATTTGGGGCTGAGTGGCTCAGCTGGTAGCACATACCAGCACAGGGGCAATAGCCCTTATTGCAGGACTATGTCTTGGACAATTGGCTGCAAGTCTTTGTCTTCTCTCTCCTCCCTATTTCCCATCCAATTACTGTTTAAAAAAAAAGGCCAAGGGTGCCTAAAAACATCCTAAAATAAAAAAGATACTACATGAATGGAACGCTAAAGCTATGTCTCAAATGCTAAACTATAGTTAAAAGCATTGTCTTAGCTAAAGAAACTAAGGCTATGTAATTGTCATGTTAATGTCATGTTAATCAAATGAACACTGGATCGGTTCGCTGCCGAGTGTGAAGCGGCTGGGATGGGGATCAGTGCCTCCAAGTCCGAGGCCATGGTCTTGAGCCGGAAAAGGGTAGA
>CAEGAE010014786.1:0-22390 GCA_903067095.1 Girardinus metallicus | reverse complement strand
AGCCTCAAGATCAGCCAACAAGCCATTTTCCATCAGTAACCCAGATCGGGGTCATGGTGGCTACTGTACTACAAGATAGAAAACTGATTTCAGTAATTTTTTTTATCCTCACCATTGTTTTAAAATGACTGATAAAATAAAACAGAAGGTGGCCACCAAGCACCGGGCACCTTGTCTGATGTTAAAAGAAGCACTCAGACCACTTGAACTTTAATTTTGTCATGTTACAACCTTAAACCTAATATACTTCATTGGGATTGTAGGTCAGATACCAACAATAAAATCAAAATCAAATCAAATTTTATTTGTATAACACATTTCAGCAACAAGGCATTTCAAAGTGCTTTACATCATAAACATAAAAACAGAGTCATGCAACAGAATCAACAATCAAAACATTCATTAAATTCATAAATGACTACGTTTCAACTACAACTCTAAACAGGTGGGTTTTTAGTCGAGATTAAAAGGCACTCAGTGTTTCAGCTATTTTACAGTTTTCTGGAAGTTTGTTCCAGATTTGTGGTGCATAGAAGCTGAGTGCTGCATCTCCTCGTTTGGTTCTGGTTCTGGGGATGCAGAGCAGACCAGAACCAGAAGACCGGAGGGGTCTAGAAAATGTGCATAATTGAAAAGTGGACAAAGCTGCAGCAATAAGAACAAGTCTTCTGTGTTAGTATCTTGGCTTGTTTTGAGTTATTCTGTAGTTTGATTTGATTCTAATTTAATTGCTATTCTGTGTTAGTTTCTTATTTTGTTCCTGTTTGTCTTCAGTGCAGTTTTGTTGTACTGTTAGATTAATTTCCTAGTCACCTGTGCCACTTTCTCTCTCCCTCTCCTCAGTCTGCCTTCTGCTCTCTCTCCTCACACCTGCAATCAGTTAGCTAATCGGCCCTGGTCAATTTTTCCAGCATTCTCTCTCCCTGTACAGGCACAAATTTTCTTCTCCCAGTCCTTGCTGGTTTCTCCTGTTATCTCCCTTTTACTTTCCTGTAGTTTTCCCTGCCATCCTTCATTTCCAGGGTTCCTGTAAAAGCTAAACACATTTTTTTTTATTTATTTATTTTTTTTATATTAAATCACCAAAATCTACTTGATGCCTCTGGGTCTATCAATATCAACACAACTTGCAACATGACATCTTGGGTTATGTCTCTTTCAGCTTTCCAAATGTAGAAACTTTTTTTTTCTTCTTAAATAACTCATTCTGGGAAATCGGATGGAGATCAGCAACAGTAATTTTCAAAACTTGCAATAGGGTCTCAGTTGGATTAAGACGTGTAGTTTGACCAGGCCATTGCAACTGATGAAAATGCTCCAAAGTTATCACAGATCTATGAAGATATATTGGTGCACTATTCTTATTGCATCTTAGATGTGCTAAGAACCACACAGAATCAGTTTTTCACTGACCCTAGTGGACCAATCACTTTGTACCTTTGAAGCTGGTTTTTATGTCACATTACAAGTTTTGTAAAATTGTATTATAATCTCTACAAGTTAGTGCCACTTTCTCCTCCTCCCTTTTGCCTTCTCTTTGGATTTATATTTAATAAGAGGTATGACAAATATAGTTCGATTTTTTTTTTTTTTTTTTTTTTTTTAAAGCATTCCTCTTTCTTACGGCCTTTAAACAAACAGTCTGTGTATTTTGGAGGTGAGTGTTCTTCACCACAGCTGGGGGCTCTATTCAGTGAGCATGTGATAATCTGTATCTTTAAGAAGCCTGAATGTTTATTTGGGGTGGATTTTCATCTGTCTCAGCTGCAGCAACCAGGACCCTGATATGCTGTCGGCATGATTGTGCACCACCACAGTCTCACTGTGGAAGTTGTCTTCATGGTGTGTCGTTAGTCTGGTGTGATTGGAGACCTAATTTTCTGAAACCACTGAAGACTGGGATTTAGGCTGTTGACTGCAGCACCTATTTAAAACTGAGTATTGAAAAGATTCAGAAATACATGTGAAATAAATTCAGAAATACCAACACAAGAGTTGAGGGGGGAAAAAACGGTTTCCTTCTGGTATCACGGCTTCAAAGCTGATTGTTTAATTTGTTTAGAGAGGTCAGTGTGATCCATCCCAAAGATTACAGCACATAAATCACAGAAGCATTATAGGCTGTTTTTTCAGTAGGACCTTGTGATTCCTTTAGGTCATTTTTCATGTGAATCAGAATTTTTGATTCCCACATTTAAGTCAAAGTTGCTCTCAAGCATGAGGTCATAATGCGCCCTCTTCTGGTATAAGAATAAATGGCCTAATTTGACTGAAACTGGTTTTAAAATACTCTACAGATTCAAATACTATTGCTGTGATTCTCAAAATTCCTTGGATTACACTTACCAGGTTCCCATGTCTTTTATCAGAAATCTGTTCTAAACTCATAATGACAGTTTTAAATATTAACCTGTCCCTATGTTAGCATAATTCTCTTTCCTTCTCTACTTTGATGAAACACCAACATGTCAATATAATGTAGTCACTATAAAATCAAATAATCCTCTTACACCTCCGTCATTGCAAACCTCTAAAGGGGTGGTAATATGTATTTTCTAGGCACATAGTGCTATTTTGTAGCACAATCTGGTAACTGTTTTTATAAAACAGTTACAGTACATACAGTTTTTATAAAAATGCTGTATGTACTGGACATAACTAAAGAAATTTGACTTTGCAATTTGATGCTTTGAAAATTGCCTCTGACTCTTTAAGAAGCTCATACTCTTTTCAATGCTGTACCTTTAGGATGTCATCACAATAAGATTGGAGGTCTGTAATTGTTATAGCAGGTACACTCAATGGAATCTAAAAGGGTGTCTTCAAAGACTTATGAAAGCATGCCAAACTGATTTTTGATTTGTGTAACTTGGTGAAAAGCACCATCTAATGTTTGACTAATTCACTGAAGTCCTTAAGGACTTAAAATGTGACGCTATAAAGAAGAGGCTGATCATTGTTGAATTTTTATGGTTTTATTTGGAGAAAACATTTACCCGCCAGTGTTCAACACCAAAGCAGGAAATGGAAAATTACCTAAAGTATTTTCACCCTGAGCAAACAAGGACCTGATTTTTCCCTTTTGTTCACTCTGTTTTTCCAGGTTAATAAATTCATGAAACTATGTTTGTCATAGCAATATCACTCACCTGCCTTCACACAAAGGTATATGGCTATTGCTTGACTGCAGGACAACTTGTTTGCTAAAGGTTTGCAAGTGTGATAAATGGATCTCTGAGGGGTAAAACACACTTATGGATGCTCAGACAGATTTTACCAAAGACATCAGACTATAGGACGACTTCAGCTTTTAGCTGTGGGAAGACATGAACAAATAGTGAGTGCAGTTTTATCAATATTCAATTGATTTTTAGATCCACGTTGCATTGGACATGAAGGTAACTGACTAGGACACTTTATGTTCCAAAAAAATAAATTAATAGTTTAATCAAACATTGACTGGACTATTATGGAGTTGGCACATAGCTGGAGGGCCAATTGGAGATTAATGGTCAGTGAGATGGAAAGACTAAAGACGTAAGACACTTGCTTTGAAAGTGTGTTAGAAGGAGCATGTGTAAGTTACATATTAAGTTAGATCTTAATATGCCATAATTGTCCATATCAAAACAAAGTCTTGACTTAGTGGGTGCACCTTAACATAATCTAAAAAATAATCCAGAAAATTGTGGTTTATGATTTGTAAATAACTACTTTAACTATGTTCCAATAGAATAAATTAATACTTATTTAATTTTATTGCATGAAATAAGAACTCTGGCTGTCACCAACCTCTTAATTCATCTTTGAGAAGCCCTCTGTTCTCCACTCGTTATCTGTATTAATTGCACCTGTTTCAACTCATTACTTGTATGAAAGATACCTGTCCACACACTCAGACTCCAATCTCTCTACCATGGACAAGACCAAAGCCCTAGACACTATGGACAAAATTGATGCAACATTGATGCAGAAACAACCTTCAAATAATTTGCTTGGCCGTGTTTGGATTGAAACAGTGACAGAGTTGCAACTAAAATTAGAAAACAATTTTTAGGCACTGTGAGACTACCACAACTACCCAGTCTTTCACTAATAGCAGTGTTAAATGTAGCTTTTGCTTCAAAACACCTCCCGATGACACATTAAGGGGTAATTCAATGTTTTTTGAGTCTGAACTGTATCTGATTATCTCTAAATTCAAATCCATTTTGTATTTAAGTACACAACACTTACAACAGGTACAAGACCTTTTAAAAAGTTCATAAGACCTTTATGATTAGACAAGCATAAAAGGAACAGTATTTAGTCTTGTCATTCTCATTCTTTAAGGTTAATGTTCACATGAAGATAGTCTGAGAGACAGCTCCATTGGATGGGAAATGTCTAGCTGTTTCACAGTATTTTGGTTTGGTTGACTTTCACATCACACTTAAAACTGTGACCATCTGCTTTTTCAAAGTGCTATCACATATGAGCAGAGAGGGACAGCGAACTATCCAGCATGTTGCTCTGTGTACATGAGACAACTGCATCAGTTCAGAAAGAGAGAGAGAGAGAGAGGAGGAGGATTATGTGCTGCAGTAGTTACATATACACCAAGTGTTGGTATGCTAAGTATAGCAATGATGGTTCATCATTTGGTTCACTTTCTCTCTTTTGTTCTCCAAATAGTCCATTTGTTTTGCCATTGTAAGGACACCATAGATGCAGGCAAACTGAGATGCACTCCAGTTTGAGTGGAACAAATTTCCAGGCTTGAAGTGGATTTTTATGGAAGAGCACTTTGCCTCTTTTTAATGCTGTAAAAAATGATAAATTAAACAGTTTAGGCCTCTATTTTGTTGTGTCAGTCCCTCTAAATAGGACCTTCTGTTATGCACTGCTGAAACAGCATATTGAATTTCTAGTTTACTTAACATGCCATTTATCAAGAACAATAAAAATTCATAACAGGAATATGACAGTGTATAACATACACTGTGTATGTGTATGTTATACATACTCACTCCTGTGTGCATCAGAGTTTATCATCATATTCCAGTCAGATTGGGTTTGTTACAGTGCTTCTAAATCATTGTTTTAGGCACTGTTGTCTTAAGTCACCAAACATTTTTCCAGACTTCATCCTCCAGACTGGACAAATCATGAAAAAATAAATATTTTTTTGTATAAACTCGCACTCTAGCTGGAGACTTTGCTGTCACTACTTTCCTTCTGGGTAGCTAATGTCTTCGGCATTGCTGACCTAATTTGGTGTTTTAGATTTAACTGCATAATTTTTCAGCAACTTTCTAAAAGTTGGCCAGCTCTATGATTGAGTTTTACAATTTTTTTTTATTCTATTTCATGATTTTGAGCATGAAACTGAATCAAATTACTGTGAGGATTATTTGCAAAAAAAATAAAAAATAATGTGTGCTCTATTAGGTGTCTCCAGGCCATATAGATCCAACACTGGAGTTCTGCTGAAGGAGCATGATAGTCTGAGAGACGAGCAAGTTATTTTTCTGAGGTTTAAAGATGGGATAAATATTGTTGTACAGTGCAACTAGGGAGGGGAAACACTTGTCTCTGTGCAAAATGTGTTACACATAACCCTGGAGGTGAAAATGATGGGTCAGAATGAGTATTATTGTGAGTATTCTGACATTTATTATCAAGACAATGGGGAGTGGAGGATGGACAGGCAAGTTAATGAGCAGCAAGGTACTGTTATGGTCAAGCAGTGAGAAATACTTGAGAGGCGATTCATTCACAGGAAGACGCAGGGGAATGACTCAGATGGGATCTGTGCTGAGGTGGAGTTTGAAGCAGACATGTTGGAGAGCAACCAAGGAAAATTTCTCAACCATAAACAGACAATCTGGTGGCAAGTGAAAGCTTTGCTTGTTAATACATTCAGTGAGGACCGACAGGTTAATTATAGTGGCAACTCCACAAATGAGAGCAGTGTGTCAATTGGATGAGGAAAAACACACTGCACTCAGAACAATTATTATTCATGCACAAAATAACAATAAAATAATATTTAGAACTGATGAACTGTCAACCATGACGACAAGCTGAGGCATTGTTCATGGATTTTAATAATTAGGTACAGTAATTTACTGATTTAGTCATCGTGACTTGCACATAACAGCAGGAGTTAGGTGAAAAAACAATGATTGCACATGATTGTGGAGGTGGAGATGATCCGCAGGTGAGCATTGTTCTGAATATTCTGACATTTGACATCAAGACAGTGGGATTTTCTTGTGCTCTGAAGTTGCACAAGACAATAAAACTGAAAAGTGTTGCAGAACCAAAATGGAGACTGGAGCTCATGATGAACCTGATGATGGTTATTTAATGGAAAAAAAACTAAAAACAACTTAAAATGATCCTGGGGAAAAACACACAAGGAGCCAGGGCACAAGAATATTTTAACAAAAGAATTAGCAGAAGCAGCGCAACAACAAGAGACCAGGAAGATAAGAACGTGTTGGAATGGGAGAATCTAGCAAGGATTAAAGGAGATAGAAGAGCTTTAATACTGAAGTGAAAGTGACAAAAGAACCAGAAGAGCTAATCACAGGTGATTGGGGACAGCTGGGGAAGAGATCAGGTAGCCGATAGGAGGAATTTGAAAATGCTTGGAAAGGAGAGCAGAATGGCTGTCAGGCTGAAGGAAGGAGGGGAATCAACAGACTGGGAGGAAGAAAGAAAACCATTAAACTAAAAGAACAAATCAAAGGAACCTATCAAACGAGGCCAGTATACGACGATTTAAAAAGATGGTGTATTATGAGACCAAGGAGAATAGAAAGCAGTTGCGCCCGGTTTTTAATAATCTTAAAAAAAAACATACAACAGGATGCCAGGAGAGAAAGTTTTGTCCTGAATGAGTAAATCAGGTGTGCTGTAGAGCATAAACAAGGGGCAGTCAGACAGTGGTGAGGAGTGCAGTAGGAGTTAGATATGATTGTGAAATCACAGCAGAGACTGTGATCTGTTGTGAGAATAAGGAACAGGTGGAGGAGAGATTGGAGAATATTCTGAAAAGGCAATGCAGAAAATGCTGCGAAGGTGAAAAAGAAAAGCAGGTAAGAGTAAAGCTGCACTGAGTTGAGGCATTAAAGGTGGTTGTACTTTAGTATCTACAATCAACCATTCTAGCTTACTGGATTTGGGGACAAGGCTGAGACTGTTTGGACATGTAGGAAGGAGAGATGTTGCACATACTGAACACAGGGTGTGGAATATAATGAAGGAAAGAGAAATAATTTAGGAGGTAGAAGAGTAGAAGATATGACTGCAGATAAATATTTTCCATGTTGGTGACTAAATCAGGGCTTACTGTATGCAAAAGAGAAAAATACCTTAAATTCTATGTCTTTCTGTTCAGACACAAAGCTGAACTGACAGAACAAACACATCTGGAGGTGTCAGCTCCGTCTGATTCATGGATGATTTGCTGCTGGCTGTCTCTGTACAGCTTCTGCACTCCCTTCTGTGAGGACAGATGAACAGCTGGGTGCTCGTCTAGCAAGTCATGATAAAGAAATAAAAAGGATAATGTGCCACTTGCTGCAGCGCTTCATTTGACACTTCAACAGAACACAGTGTGAGGATGTTAGTCTTGCGAGCCTGGCTGTCGGTTCACTATTGTTGGCTCACTGTTAATTTTGTCATTATACTGCAGTTACCACTGATTGTGCAGAGTGGGTTTAAAAAGCTTATGAAAGAAAGTGTTTCATGTTTTATGATTTTTCATTTTCAGATTTTTAAAATCTTGTACAGAGACGCTTTTTGTTTTTCTTCTAAACAGATATTGAATTTGTTAATTAGCTGTTTTTGTTTGATATTTCACTGGTTTCAAGTATCCCCCCAACCCCCAATTATTAATTATTTTTTCCTAATTTCTTAAGAAATAGCTGAAAACAATAAAACTTCACTTCTCACTACACAGACTAAATCTAGATCAGCTTTTCTACATGTTTTAGATACATCTTTGTTCCAGAACACCTGATTCAAATGACTGCATGACTTTTTCCTGTCTTCCTCTTGTCCTTTAAGTTTTGTCTTCTAGATATTTCTGCACTTTTTCCCTATAACTGCCTATTGCTTCAAGATTTTATTCCCTGAGTCATTAAATTTTGTGCCATACACTTTCTATTTTCAAATGATGGATTAAACAAAACCCAGCCCTGTTGTAAACGTCTTCACAGCTTTCTCCCCGTGTTCTTTGGTCTTCATCATGTTTGTTTATTAATGTTCTCCAACAAACCTCTGATGCCTTTTACAGAGCAGAGAGCAGCTTCTTTTATACAGAGGATAAATTAGATCTAAGTGGACTCTATTTACTATCAGGTTGATTCCTAAAGCTAATTGGTCTCAAAAGACGTTGTTCAGAGGTAATAACAAAAGGTCAAACACAAATGTAGACCTCACTTTGAAGATGTATACAAAAATTACCTTGTGTTAGTCTATGACTTAAAATCCCAGGTTTTTGGTTGAAAGATAAGAAAATGGAAATAATATTTTAGAACTATGAATACTTTTGCAATTATTTACTTACTGTGGATGTGCATGTGTTGCTGCACCAGAGGTGACTGATTGAAAATGTAAAGTGATGTTAAAGTTCAAACTTATGGGATCTGAATCCTCTGCAATGTGGACAGGATTTTCTCTCCACATTTTGCTTTCCCTCCCAAGCCTTATTTCTAGCAATTTTATGGTAAATTTGTTAATAGAGACTGTATGGTGAAGCTGTAGTTGTTCATTTTCTTTGCGGCAAGAAGGTCCTAGGTTGAATCCCAGCCTGGGGATTCCTTGTGAGTGTATGGACTCTTTCTGACTTGGGAAAATAAAGCAAGTAGAATCCTACAGAAAATTTGCTGGACCCTTTGATATCTGTGCATACTTCTCGAAAAGTAACTTCAATGAGACGTCATCTGGAATAAACTTCACACAGAAACAGATGTAAAATAACTGACACACTTGAAACCCCTCTAAAAAAATAGTTGATTACAGTTTAGTTATGTCCTTACTTGAATGGATAAAAATGTATTACATGTTATATGCAAATCTGTTCATCTCTGATTTCTTAAAAAAAAAAAACTTAAGAAAAAACTCATATTGGAATAATCAGGGAATGACAAAGTTACGTGACGAGCACAAAAGATAGTGTCTTCATAGCTATGTCATTGTTTCATTATTCATAGATGAATTACCAGACAATTTTTAAGAACAATATTTTAAAGAGGTCTTACATGGCAGGAGCAAAGGGAGCAACATGATGAGCACCACACTGCAGGAAATGAATAATTCAGGCAGCAGCTGAGAGACCATCTGGCTGGTTTAGAGGTCTCTTAGGTCCATTTAGTCATTTACTATGGCTAAACATACATTATACTTTTGACATCTGAGATCAGTAAAGTTTTAAATTTGTGTCATTTGACAAACCTTTTATCTTAAAATGTATTTTTTCCTCATCATAAACTCACTGCAAACACTCCAACAACATGCATGTTAAGCTAACTGCTTTCTCCATAAGCTTTTTTCCAGCCACTAAAAATATTATGGGATATTCACACCCCATAAGTTTTTTTTAGTATTTAGTCACATCACTAATAAAAACTGAAGTGTATTTTATCTGGATTATTGTGATGGATAGATCGACACAAAATTGATTGATATTAAGCAAATGTAGTTCTATTTTTACCAAGAGCTGACTGAGTGGAAGTATTTGCTTTGATTTAACTGAATTTAAGCTGGAGAGTTAATTACTAAAGGAGGAGCAGGTGGTTGATTAAAAACTGGGTCCAACTGTGAGGAAAAGCAAGAAACTCAACTTGAACTGAGGACATGGGAGAAATGGCTGGCAGGGAGCAGAATATCTAAAATATTAAAACAAAGCAAAAGCCAAAGTCCCAAGGATCTGGACAGCTCAGACAAAATAGCTAAATTTAAAGGCAATATCAAAAGTTGCTTATTGCAAAATTGATAAACAGATCGACGAAAGACGGTGCTTTAAAAAGCATTTTCAACAAACTTTAAAAGGTCTGTTGTGTCTGCACCCTGCAGCAGAAGCTGAATAAGGCTGTTTTCTATTCTCTTGCAGACTCTGTAACCGGGAAACAATTTTTCTGCAGAGGAAGAAAAGCCACTCAGCCTAACAAGTTGAACTCCTTGGTCAGGATTCCTAGCTCCACCTGCTAAACTGCTGCCATGACTCATGGTTTTGTATTTAAGGAGAATTTCTGACTCAAACCTCAAAGTGACGTACAGTGAGAGTCTTGAGCAGCATTCTGCGGAAGGTGAGTGTATTACCTATGATAGAAATAAGGTTTTGAGTAAAGTAGGAAGGCTTTAAATAATGTCAGTTCTGAGGTAGTAGATATTTTGATATAGAAATCAAGCATCATCAACTCACCATCAGTATCCATGTATATTGAGTAAAAATAGATATGGAGGACCATGGGGGCTTGAAAAGGAACTTCCAGCCACAAAAAGGTAAATGTAACTCATCAACAAACAGCTTGAAATTAGTGATTTTGACCATTTTTATTGTAACAACGATGGATAGACGACCATAATACAAACATATAAAAAACATTTTTATCAACTAAATCCTACAGTATCAACTAAATGTTAGCTTTCAAATGTGCAACAACTTTATTTTTAAATGTCTGCAGAAGGCATTCAAAGAATTACATTTGAGAAAGAAAAAAATAAATAATACTAGTAGCATTTAGTTCTTGTGGAGTATGCGGTTGCCAGAAAGAACTTGGTTCTTGTTCTTGAAGCTTTGAGGAAAATAATTAATTTCTCTGCTCTTGTTGAATATGTATTATACCTGCCAGCAACACCTGATGTTTGGCAGGTCGACTCCATTGAAGTTAACATGCAGATAAACTCCTTCCAGCAATTTATTTCTTTCTTCTTACTTACTCTTACTTCATTATTGATGTTGGATTAGATCCTAGCTAGGACATGTTGATCTTTATTACTTAAGTTAACGTAACTTAAGTAATCTGCATAATGCAAATTACTAAAGATAAAGCTATAAAATCTATTCAGACAGAAACTCTTACAGCAGACACAGCAAATAACATTGGGGAAGAATTAGCAGAAGCAAGCCAAAATATGAAGGTTCGGTGATGAAGAGAGATTACACAAATAAACACCTGCCTTCTCTGCCCCACAAACACTCATTTGCATTAGGTCAGCATAATGATTTATCAAAATCCATATCAGATTTGTTGGCAAGATGATAGCTAAATTTTAAAAAGAAGAGGGACATATTTATTCGGGGGGGTTGGGAGACGGGTCAGGATATCTGATAAAAGTGTTAAAAGAAGAACAGTTGTTTTATTTGAGTTACTGTTGGAGCCTCTCCATGCCTCTACGGTCAATAAAGTGAATTAGGCTCCAGATACTGTCACTCAACTCATGCATAGAGGAAACCATTTATCAACTCAGTGCAGAAAACTTGAACTTTTTGACACCTACATGCACAACTTAGCTATATTTTAGAGGTGCAACTTAGAAAATTTACAAAAAAAAACAAACATTGCAAATAATAAAAACATTGTTATCCAAGCTTACCTTCCTCATTAACTCTTTTGCGTGATATAAGATGTTCTTAAATTGCTCCATTTAAAAAAAAAGGTTGCATAAAATAAACTATTCACATTTCCAGTAGCTCTGTCCAGCTGCCAAGCAAACTTTATGCCTGCTTGCCTACATGGAAATGTTTTCCATCAGTTGAGTTCTGCTGAGGATGTTCAGTCTGGCAAGCCCTAAAGTCCTCTGTAAACTCATGTCACTAGCTTTGTAAGAAACGTACAATGACATATTTATATGAAGGATTACCTGCATTAGATTCAATGTGTACAATTGTGCTTTGCTAACAGTGTAAAGGTTTTTCAAACGTGTGGACATGGATTGAGTACAGACTTTATTATTTGCTCAAACTGGTGTAGGTCACAGTATGGTTTCTGTTGTATTGCTGTTTCATCTGGACTTGCCTGGCTTATAACACAAGACTAACCACCGCTGTCATTAAAAACAATGTATTAACAAATGTAACTAATTTAGAAGCCATTTCATTGTTATTTTACCTTTTATTTATACATGTAATCTCATTCAAATACAGGTTGTCATTTCCAAGATAAATTGTGATATAGTCAGACAGAGACATTATGTATTACAGAAAAAAAAAAAATTCCTTGTGTTGGTAAGTCAGCATGTAATCAAAAGAGAGTGCTGCAATAATTTCAGCCTAAAATTAAACAGTTTGCCAATTTGTAATACACTTTAACAAAACTAATAATATTGACCCCCAAATAATACATTTGTAAATTATACTTATGAACAAACTTTTAGCACAGGATAAAAATGCTAATTTATTTCTTGCTTTGAAAAATTTAAATATCAATGGCTCAATCCTTCAAAATGTGGTGCAATGAGAACCCTCGCGCTATCTGCATGCTGCACTTGGAGACTTATTGCAGTTTTTTTTTTTTTGCATATAAAGACTTCCACTAAGTTTGCAGTGATTATTCATGTGAACACCACCAGCAGTACGGGGAATTGGTTTGTAAAGTTGCATCGCAACAAGAAGGACTTTCTGTGAGGCGTTTGTTTTTTACGAGCATGGGTGGCATTTTTCGAAGAACTCTGGTTTTCTGAAAAATATGCATCCCAAGTTAAACAAAGATTCTAAGCCAACCTTAGGCACTCACAGAAACAACCTGAGTCATGGAAAAAGAGTTCTGTAGTAGAAACACGCCCACAGTGACACTTTAAAATCACCTTAGATTCCTTTTAAAGCTTTAGCTTCACACCACTGACACATTAGATCTGTGTCCCGTTTAGGTGTCACTATCCATATATCTTCTGTTTTGTCTTTGCCTGCAGGAGCCTCTGCAAGAGAAATCAAGAAAGAGGAGCTGAATGAAATCTTGCACATTTTAGAGAGCGTGTGCTTCATTTTTAAACATTACTTGCACCAGAAGCAGGCCTGTCTGCTCGCTGTGAATGACTTCATTAGATTTAGATGTGTAATCTGTGTGAGGCAGTCTTTTTCTACACCCGCCATCAATGCACAAGCCATGAATTAGTTACCAAGTCCTTAGGTGGAGAAGTCATTATTCATATAGAGATTGAAGGAGCACCTGTGAGAGTTTGTCAGCAAAACAAAGAAGCATTCAGGATTTTGATCTTGTCAACATCATCTCTCTCTCACACACACAGTAAACACACATATTTTTAGTTATATTTGTTTCTTGTAATTTAGCTATTAAATCCCAGCAGAGCCAAACATACTCACTACAGAGGTCACCATCGGACACAAAAGAACCCCAAACTTCACCAAACTCACACTTCACCTGATCACCTGCTTCAACAGCATGATGAGGCATTTTTAATGCATGTGGGAGCCACTTGCAGCATTGTGAGGTCTTTGTTCTACTCTTACCTTGCCATCTTAAATAATGTTTTCTTGCTGACACTAATTTTTAGCTGTTGGATATGATTGTTGAATAGCTGAGGTGGATTTAGTCCCACAGCAAACAAAGATCTTGTAGAGGAGAATTATTTATACACCCTGCAGTGTGTATTGGAACATCAATGTTTATTACAGCTTTTGATGCCAGTAACAGCAGGGATTTTTTTTTTTACTGTTATGCAAATACAGATGGTCCATTTACTCTAAGGTTATAAACATTAAATAATTATGTTTCTTACATGGCCAGTCTTCTTTCATCACACTCAAAGATTAAGTTGAGTGTTACAACTATGTTTAATGGAACATATTTAAAATGGGTCAAGTTGATTTGTCACCAATACACCTTTCTGTGCAGGTGAGTTCCAGTCAGGTCACATTTCTCCAGCTTTTTACAGTCATTTTAACCTCAGGGTAAATTTAAGTCAAGCCGTCAATTAAAATATCTATAATGAAAAAAACTCAACAAATGAATAATTGAACTTTTTTTTTCACCAAACTTCACCAAAGTGTTTATTCGGGGTCTTTGACCATTTTCAAATAATTTATTGTTATACGCTGGTCTTGTTAAATGATCAAAACCTTCAGTTAGCTATACTGGCCACCTTTGAAATGCTGCAATGTAGTGCCATCAAACAGTCCCATTGGTCTTTCATGTGATTACTGTGGAGACAAATGATCTGAATAAATTGGTGTTTTGCTTTGGGAATAGATCGGTCTGCAGCTCAGTGATTTGCTCTGACCTCCTATAGCCTAACTGGGGGTGAGCGATTTGGTTCATGACAGATGCTAGCTTGGCCATGACCTCTTCTCATCCATCAACACAATCCAATGGTAAGTCAAGGAATGAGCTGGGTCTTGGACTCGACAAAAAGGAGCTGATGCTACTCAACATAAAATATTATAAAAAGTGTCCTCCACTCTGACTTTTACCTTTTAATGAACCAAATGTCTCTGCCCAATAAAATAAAACTAATTTTTAAGTCTCACAAAATATTGATCCACATTTTTGGTGCCGTTTCACTGACCACACTGTCAGAACTGTAAACTCAAAAATCTTACATAGAACAATATGAAGTAGGCAAAGGGATCTCAAATAATAGCATGTTGTCCTGATTCATATTCAAAGATAGATAATAAAACAGTAATTGACATCTATTTGTATGGAAAGGGTTACAGAACGATTTTTAAATGTTGAAACTCCAACTAGAGTCCAATATCCACAAATTGAGAACACATGGATCAGTGATGAATTATCCCAAGACTGGCCAGCCTACCAAAATTACTTCAGGAGGACATGAATGAATAATCCAAGAGGTCACAAAAGAACCAAGAACATCAAAAGCCACATACACCATGCTTGGCTCAGTTAAGAAGAGTGTTGATGAGTCAAGAATGAGAAACAGATGAACTCTAAGACAAAATCCATTGCTCAATAAAAAGAAAACAAAAGTTTGTGTTATAGTGTGTGTGTGTGATTCAGCCCAAAGTTGCAGAGCAGATAAAGGCAGTGAATGAAGCTGAATAACTTTATGAAAAAATGATCTACAAAAACATACAATTAACAATGGAGAACCAAGGAGCAAGAGCAGGAACAAACAGGAACAGGATGAAAAGAAATGGAAAATAATGGCAGAATCCAGCAGCGAGTGAATGTATGGGGCTTTCAAATAGAGGAGTTTGATTACCAATAAGGAACAGGTGACTGATTGGTTGCAAGTGAGAGAAGGGACCAGCCGAGAGAGAGAGAGACGGCAGAAAGCAAGGAGGAGTAACACTAGGAGGAGAGCAGAGAAAACAAAACTGTAACCAAACAGAAAATAAATTAATTTATTCTAATTAAAATAACTAAGGCTTGCACAGATCAACAAATGAACAAAACTACAACCCAAAAAAAACACAAAACAACCCAGGACTCTGACGGTTTGACGTAGATTTGCTGAGGGTACTACAAGTTTATTTGGGTGACAATGCTGCACAGAAACCATGATTAAAAAGACTAATTTTAGAGTGACCTCATCAAAGTCTGGACTCACATCTGATTGATTTATGGCCTGCCCTTAAACTGGCTGTTCAAGTTCAAAAGCCCTCTAACTTGGCTGACATAAAAATTACTTTGTAAATGAGAGTAGACCAAAAATTTCCCACTGCAATGTAAAAGGCTGTTTGTTGGTGATCACAACTGGATGACAGTTGTTGTCACCAAGCGTGTAATAATGGCATAAATGTTATATCAACAGAGTTGAGTGGTCTATTCAAAGATATAGGCACCAGAAATGATCACCATTTGCTTCTATGGTCTTAAAGGAGGGCCTCTAGTCGTGTCTGGAGCTATTTTCGAATGGTTTTCATGGTGAATCAAAGTATCAGAGCTTTATAGTTCCACTAAATCATTAAAGGTCCATTAAAAGTCCACCGCAAATGAACGAGTATCTACTCAGCAAGTGACAACCTCAATTAGGAAGTAGAACAGACCAGTAAATGTGAAAACTGTTTGTTAAATTACACACAGTTTTATATACATAAAAAAGCGAAACAAATATTCAAAGTAAAAATATACATTTGTGTTCCAGATGAATGAATAATTTCTGGTGGTATATTTAATTTTTTGAAGTGTGCAGTGCTTGAGGTTGGTGCAGTGGTTGTTTTAGGCCCCCTAGTGGAACAATCAAGGTAGTGTTGAAGTCAGAGTTCGAAATTTTTTTTTAGAAAATCAAGAAATGGAAATATCCATGTGTCTTGGTAATATAACATGCAAATATATTTTTAAAATTTGTTTTTAAAAATTTTATGGGTTGTTGAAGCGTAAAGGTCAGCCAAATGAGCATGTCCCCACTGACCATGTTAATTTTTCACTGAATATAAAACAAATAAAAATAGCCAGTAACTACAAGTTATTTGAACCATTATACAAATAACTATATAAATATTTATTTTATTTAGGTATACTTAAACCTACACAAAAGAAATATGAGAAAAATACTTAAATTTATAAAATAGCACTTTATAATCATGTCCCTCCAGTTTTGTTCAACTCCGTAACAACATACCAATCCGTCCTTTTTAATAAATAATGGTCCAGTCCATTTTCCTCAACCCCATAGAAGTGCCATTATTTAAACCTCTTCCCACTCACACTGTAAAGAGAGTTAAGTGTTAGTATAGTTTCTTACCTATATTTGATTATTTTTCATCCAAATATCATCATCGTCAAGCTCAACCTTTCAACACTGTTACGCATGTAAATTATATTTATTGTTGTTTGGGAAAAAGTAAAGAATTGTCTTTGAAACATATTAATTTCTTGTTTTCATCATATCATATGTTGTTCCACACCCTACCTAATGTGGACTTATGGCAACTTTTAATGAAAATCTTCAACCCTGTTACAAAAACAGTGGTTTTTTTTAACAGGGTTGAACGTTGGACTGTTGTTAAGCCAGCCAGAGTGTTCAACCCCGTTACAGTCTGGTCAACTTTTACACTGGGTTCAGCCCCGCTACTTGATACGTTGTTATGATGTTTTTCATAATGATTGTATGCAAAAAATTTAACGAATGAGTCAAAAACATGACAAAGCCTGATTTAATGTTTATTTTAATGTGTATTTTCATGATTTATGAAAAGCGTTTTACATCAAGTTGCATTATTCTACTTATCAGTCTAATTATTATGATTCAGAAACAAATAAAATATACTTACAATTAGTTGTTTTAATCAAGGGACAGGTGATCTCAAAGGAACTGGAAGAATTAGTTTAATTATCTTATAGAGTTATAGTCAAGGTCACCGCCAGAAATCTTGGGACAAAAATTTGATTGGGCGCCCCCTGCGCAGCTGCTGTTACAATTTTTTGAGTCTATCTAACCCATAAAAAACATCACAATTTTAAAGGCTTGCAATCGCCTTGCTTTCTTTGGTCCAATACTGATACTAGCACAATATTCACTGCTAGTGAATTTTACATCCAACAGTCCGCATACAAGTAGGTTTCTTACATTTTTTCTATTGTTAAAGCTGTCACCATGTCGTGACAGTTTATGAGTCAGATAATCCATGAAAACAATCAATCTCCTCCCCCTCCCTGAACTACTATTGCTAGCTAAAGTAATGCAACATTCTGGCCAAAAACAACCAATCAGAACCAGAGGAGGGAGGATGAGCAGCCACATGAGATTGTGATTGACAGCACTAAAACTCTCCTGCCAGTGATTGGTTGTTTCTAGATGGTACTGGGAGAAAGCAGAGGAAATAGATTTTTAACAGATTATCTCTCATACCCTACTGTCACTACATAATGACAGTTTTAACAAATATGTGAAAAAATACAGTGAACCCTCGCTATAATGCGGTTCACCTTTCACGGTCTCGCTGCTTCGCGGATTTTTTGTGCAGTTTTTTTTTTTTTTTTTTTCACTGTGCACAGTCTCTTCTTCTCTACCTGTGTGCCAATAACGTTACGGTATTTAAATATACGTAATACAGATTGGCCATTCAGGAGATAGAAACTGAAACTTTGAATGCCTGCTGGAAAAAAACTGTGGCCAACAAAAATATCACTGCAAAACCTGCATCTGACTGACTATTACCTGGTTTAAGAGACAAAATCACTTTGCTTTTACTCAGATAGATAAAAGGTGACCTATTATGCTTCCAAGAACAGGTTAGGACACACAAAACACCGTGATTAAATTTTTTGCTGTTTGCTGCAGCGAGGTGTACTTTGCTATGGATGGCATGCTAAAGAATAACCTTTACGGCTTCCAGCATTGTGCGCATGCGCAGAATTTCCGTATGTAAACAATAACTTAACCGTGTCTAAACAAATAAAACACATTAAAGATAATTTATTTAAAAATATATATACTTATTTGTAATATGTTTACGCCAAAGCAAGGATTAAGGCAGTAAATCCCGTATAATGGTGTACATGTGAACGTATTAATAAATCGGCAGGTGTACCTCGTACCTGAGAAGCCAGCGAGTGTCGCTACAACTTCATTCATCTGGATCTTCAGGACAAACTCTCATTATATTACCGATCAAGGCATCACGTCGCTTGTGGTCATGAGTAAAAACCTTGAAAAACCGCACAACTTACAAAGTAGCTTCTCGCGTTAGCTCGCCAGAAAAAAAAAACAAAGCAAAGTGTCGCTCACCGGAAATACGTCACCGTGATTTTGTCGAGAAATAATTTTCTAGTTATACTATTTGATCTAAATTATGGAAATTATTAGAATATTGACTAGAAAAAACATAATCCTCTAAAAAGTAGTATTTTAATTAAAATAAATAAATATGTTACACTTTTTCGATGAATATTTTAAGAAAAATCCGGAAGTATTACTCAGCGCATGCGCATTGGTGCTAATGACGTGGTTTCCGGCTTCCGGACACGTGGCACGCTGGAAGAACGCCGGTAGCATGTGGCGTCAGCAACGGACGCTGATTACTGTATTCAGGAGAAGAGACGCGGCTAAAACATTAAACACACGTTAAAGAAGAATGAGAAGAGAACGAGCCATCCATCTGAGATCTAAATCCGAGAGACGTAGCTTCACCGAGCTTGACCGAACGCCGCCGATGCTGATTGAACTAAGCTGGCTATGCTAAGGTAATTAGCTGCCATTTGTTTATACCAACAGAGAGATGGAGGGGATTTTGGATCATGCTCGTCTAAAGAAGGGGTAAACAAGCCACTGATCCAATTCTGCAGCCATCTCAGGATGCGACCATCATGCGATTTATCTCGACTAATCGTTCCAACCGAGCCGATCAAGATCAAGCTACTAGCTTCGCCGCTGCTAGCAATTGTCAACAGCAGTTGTTAGCGGCTAAGCAGGTGTTTGCTAACTTACGGACAACCGTGAGCTCACCTTGTTGTCCACTGGAAGGCTGTTAATAATAGATGTGTGTTGAGCAGTTATAATAGTATAGAATGAACATTTTATATATTTTGTGTAATTTTAAGGTGTTTGAACTTCATCCTATCGCGTCAGGCCGCACATGCTGCAGCCAATCGAACCGCGGCTTTGATGATATGACTCAGGATGACATTAAGGCCCGATTGATGCACACGCACATCCGCTGACCTGAAAACAGGTTTTATTATTTGGTTTCAATGTAGAGTATTTAATTATGCTGTATAATAATTGTAAAAAATAAAGGTAACTGCTTCACGGATTGCGTCTATCACGGGTTCTTTTCGGAACGCAATCCCCGCGAAAAACGAGGTTTCACTGTATATATTTTTATAACAGTTACGTACTGCAGCTTTAATTTCACTTAGGACAGGGCAGGTCAGGAGGGACGTGAGTTAGTGCTGCTGCTGAATGACTCAACTGTTGTTAAGTGTGGTAAAAGGTACAAGGGACAAGTTAAATATATGAATATCTTGGTAATTTATTTCCTTAATTCATTAAATGCTAGTGAAAAGGAGGCAAACAGTAGTCTGTAGCTAAACTATTATTTTTTGTAGCAGCATAGTAACAGCCACAGTCGTTCTTGTCTTCTACTGACTGCTACCAAGCAGGAACCAACCATTTCATGCAGACCCAGTGGGGTTCAGGGCAAATATGGATGTGTGTTTTTTGGTCTGGGAGGGGGAACATTAAATTTGTACTGCTAAAAACAATCTTTAAAAACACAATATGATTAATTTTGTAATTGACAGGGCCCCAATTTTTTTTTTTACTTTCTATGAACAAAAAATAAATTGTGGATCAGGGGCTCTTAGAATTGTCATAACTATTCCCCCCCAGGCGCCCCTGGTTATGCTCATAGAGGAATCAAATTGTCCTGTTGAATTTAAGCAACAAAGAAATTTGTAACAATGTTTGGAATTTCTTGCATAAAGTTGGGAAACATATTTTCTTGGAGGTTCAAAGAGTCCTTCAATAGATGCAGTGTTCAAAAACACAATTTTTTTGTGGTATATTTTTAAGTAACCCGAGACCCCAAAATGTACCGAATTCAGAAAATCACCCAGGAGTTTCTGGTCGGTGCTGCAGGCCTTCATTCTTCTGCGTTTGATCTCACGATGGTAGAACCAAAGGCAGCTTGTCGCCTCTAGCCGGTTCAGTGTTGTGCCAAGTTTCTGAATTTCTCTTTATGTATAAGAGGCATGACTGAAATATCTATTTGCACAAATTTGAGATTTTTTTTTTGCATTTTATTTCCCGAAAGAAGAGGCCACATGATTGCTCACTAAAATGCCCTTAATATGTGTGTAAAGACCAGCCACTAAAAAAAGCCATGTGATTTGAAAGCCAACTGCTGATTCACAGCTATCATAAGCATCTTGTGACACAAAGAGCTGTAGCCACCACACCGAGGCGAGGCCTTGGTGAATGTCTGTCTGAAAGTTTGGCCGCATGCATAAGGTCTATTAGGATGCAAGGAAAAACAAAGGGTGGTGAGGTCACAGGACAGGAAGCTTACTGATGGTGAAGGTGTGCAAAGATCTCCAAACAGGAACAAAGCTCTGCCTCTGAAGTTAAAGATTCAACATTATCCTCAGTTTGTGTCAATATGTTCCAAAGTCTTACAAATATTCATCAAGAACAATGGGGTGTTTCTAAAACAAAAACCTCTTTACACACTTTCCAGTACTCCTGTAGTTTAAGTCAGAGGCAGTTACTTGAGGCAACGGTTAAACTAAAGTACCTGCAGGACTTTTAATTAAATATCAATCACTATTAAACATCTACGACTCTAATAGGGCTGTCTGCAAAGAAACGCTGTGAAATAGTCCAGACTGCCACAAGTGTGGAGAAGAGACTGGAGTCTGAATTAAATGTATTGATCTGATTCATTCTTTAATGAACATACCACCACCAATGTATGTTGCAGAATAAGTAACATAAGTAACAAATAACTAACTTTGGTGTTAGTTTTGCAAACAGAACTATTTTCAGTACAACATTGTAACTTAAAAATAAGCTAATTTGAACATTAGATTATTTTTAAGCACATTTTTCTGACGGTTTCATATTTTATTCTGCAGCAAAAGGATTAATAAACATGTCTGAATGGATTTTTTTTTTCTTAGTCCTGATATGTTGTGAAATGAATTCTGAGTCATAACTTTCTTAAAAGTGAGAAAAAAAAATCACAATTAAGGTTAAAAGAAATTTGACCTTGTAAATTAGTGCACTGAAATTGAGCCTCTGTCTTTTTAAAAACACCTGCTCTTTAACATCTTAAACACATAGCCCACGAGGACCATGAGTTTAAGATTTTGTCCAAAACAGGACCTTAAACTGTCCAGCAGGTGCATGTTGTATAAAACAAGAATTGTAGCAATCTGTGTGTCAGGAAAGCATGAACAACTTTAGGTTAAGGAATTAACCCCGGTTCTCTGAAACATGAGTGAGGTATCTCACTATGGGAGAACCAATCCCATCTCAGCATTCGGCATTCTTTACCAATATTAAAACGACTTTCCTTTGTCAGACGAATCTCAATAAAATACTTCAAAGTTTGTGGATGGAATGTGGTAAAGTGTGAAACGTTTAGGTGTTTTTGTCAATTCACTGTGCAACTATTTCTCTAGACTTTCAGCAGTAAAGACAAGTCTATAAATACTAAGAGCTGGTGTTTTGTTTTGTTTTATTTTTTCTCAAAAAGAGCAACCAGCATTTTTAAATGATGTAGCAAAAGTAATTGATAAATACCAAGTTAAATCATCCAGAGTTTTTTTTTTTTTTAAATACAGATCTTGCATGAGTGGCATCTTGGACTACCCTCTTCTTTTGCTCCTGGTATGTATGTTTTGTTTGCTTTTAAAACTTTAAAACTTTCACAAATGAAAATTATAGAGTAACTTTACCAAGATTCTTAAGCTCGTCTGAATTTTTACCTGTGCTAATGCCAGGAAGTATTAAAAATGCTCCTCTA
>CAEGAE010014785.1:0-12982 GCA_903067095.1 Girardinus metallicus | reverse complement strand
GCTGAATGCTGCTTCTCCTCGTTTGGTTCTGGTTCTGGGGATGCAGAGCAGAACCAGAACCAGAACCTGAGGGGTCTGAAGGTTGTTAGAACAACAGCAGATCTTTAATGTATTGTGGTGCTAAACCGTTCAGTGATTTATAAACTAACAACAGTATTTTAAAGTCTATCCTCTGAGCTATATAGTGAGAACTGTACAGTTTCTAAAAAAAATAAGCTAAAGAGTCACTAATAAACTAGAGTCTCTGGATTCCAAGTTTGTTCTAATTTCTTTTCTGGGTTAAAAGTGTAATTTCTCCACAGTTTCTAACAAAATAAAATAAAAAGAAGAAAGGACACATTAGGGCACATGGCAACATTCAGACAAAACAAGGACATGAGTGAAGGCGATGACATCACAGGGCCATGAAACCATGTTGCTCAGCCTCCCGGCAGAAGTCTGATAAGATGTTGTCAAGGAATGTCCTTGGGAGTGCTCAGCTCCACAGCTGCATGGATAACAGGAAGGGTGAGGTGGGAAGGAGTGTTATGTTTACATATCTTCAAGGAGATTGGAAACATGCAGCCCTTTCAAGGCAACACGGGGAAATCCAATTCAGATACAGAATGTTTTAAGTCGGGTAGATTATAAATTTCAATCTTCCTTAAAGTCTCTCCGATACATCTCAGTTCCCAATTATCCAAATTAGTTTTGGTCGTTCCACTGACCCGAAACTAGCAACTTCTCCAAGATCGATTCCATCCCGTTAGTGAGTTCTGAGTCCTCAGCTGGGCTGCGAGTCTCAGCAAGACTCGCATCCAACTTGCGTTTCTGTCCACACCAACAGTCTGAGTGTTCGCTAGTTCGACCAAGTCTGTCACAAATTTGCCGATAAGTCAGGTATTTGCGAGCTCCAAACAGCAGAAATCCTGTTATCATGAATAAATCCAGGGTGAATCCCGCCGGGTGTGCCCCCGCAGGACAAGAGGGCTCTCCTGTGCCCAGGCTTCTCGTCGAGAAAATTTAATCAATTCCGTTGATAGACCAGTTGACCAGATATATAATTTGTAGATTTGGAGGATGTGCAAAGAAAGGCTCCAAAAATATAGAAAAAGACAGGACAAAAACGGAGCAAGCAGGGCAGGCGTGGGCAGGGAGGGAGCAGAGGAAAACAGCGTCAGCCTTCACCGAGAGCAAGAGAGGAACATTTATTGGTCTTTATTAATAGATTCTGGCACAACTGGCCCTTTAAGAACATTCAGATTTTTAATTTGGACCAAAATCAAAATGAGTTTGATGCCCCTGCATAAGCATGAGGGAGGAGTGAACTATTGCATCAGGTAGTTGGATATGCCCAACTTCTAAATCTATCTAAATCTAATGATTATTATAGGGCAATATAATATACAAACTAAATAATGTACTCTTATAGTCATAGAGCTCACCAGTGGAATGGTATCGATCTTGGAGAAGTTGCTAGTTTTTCTGGCGGGAACGGCCAAACTAGTTTGGATGATTGGAATGAACAGAGATGTACCGGTGAGACGTTAGGGTAGATTCAAATTTTAAAGTTTGCCCAATCTAAAGCATTTTCTCAATGGAAGCCTTCTCTCATTTGCTTCAATAAAGTCAAAAATTCTTCTTTTTTTTGTTTTCTTATCCAGATTGCCTGCAACATAATGCTTATGAGGAGGAGATATTGAACCAGGAGAGGAGCTTCACTCTGGACCAGGAGGAGTTAGAACCTCTGCAGGTGAAACAAGAACAGGAAGAGCCAGAAGATCAGCAGATAAAAGAAGAGCAGGAGGATCTAGAACATCATCAGATAAAAGAAGAGCAGGAGGATCTAAAACACCAGCAGATAAAAGTGGAAGAGAAAGAAGTTTACTGCAGTCAGGGTGAAGAACAGATTGAATTAAAACAGGAGACTAATATCTCCATGGTGGTTCCTGTTGATGAGCAAACAAACCACACTGAATCAGAACCAAACAAGAACCAAGTCGTCTTCCAGGAAGCTGCTGAAGCTGAGAAGCAAAATCAGAAAAGAGGAAAACCTTTCTCATGTGTGAACTGTGGAAAGCGTTTCACTTTCAAATCTGCTTTTGATGCTCACATGAGAACTCATACTGGTGAAAAGCCGTTTTCATGTGTGAACTGTGGAAAAACTTTTAGTCATAAACAGAATTTAACTAAGCACATGAGGATTCACATCAGTGAAAAGCCGTTTTCATGTGTGACCTGTGGTAAAGGTTGTTATCAAAAACAGGATTTAACTAAGCACATGAGGATTCACACCGGCGAAAAGCCGTTTTCATGTGTTAACTGTGGAAAATGTTTTAGTCAAAAACAGGATTTAACTGTGCACATGAGGACTCACACCGGTGAAAAGCCATTTTCATGTGTGACCTGTGGAAAGTGTTTTTGTCAAAAACATGGTTTAACCCAGCACATGAGGAGTCACACGGGTGAAAAGCCATTTTCATGTGGGACCTGCGGAAAGTGTTTCTGTCAAAAACATAGTTTAATTGACCACATCAGGAGTCATACAGGTGAAATGCCTTTTTCATGTGTAGCCTGTGGAAAAAGTTTTAGTCAGAAACGTTATTTAACTCAGCACATGATGGTTCACACAGGTGAAAACTCTTTTTCATGTGTTCACTGTGGAAAATGTTTTGGTCAAAAACAGGGTTTAACTGAGCACATGAGGATTCACACAGGTGAAAAGCCGTTTTCATGTGTGACCTGTGGAAAATGTTTTTGTCAGAAACGTAGTTTAAGTAAGCACACGATGAGTCATACAGGTGAAAAGCCGTTTTCGTGTGAGACATGTGGAAAGCGTTTCACTTTCAAATTGTCTGTCGGTGTTCACATGAGAATTCATACAGATGAAATGCCTTTTTCATGCGGGACCTGTGGAAAAAAATTTCGTCAAAAACAGCATTTAACTAGACACATGAGGATTCACACTGGTGAAAAGCCGTTTTCATGTGTGAACTGTGGAAAAAGTTATCGTCAAAAGTACGATTTAACTCTGCACATGAGGAGTCACTTAGGTGAAAAGTTGTAGAAGTATTTTTCTTGTATGACTTGTGTCACCTACTTAGAGATGGGCAACCCTGAATTTTTTTCCTTTGGTGATACTTTTGTCTTTGCTGGCATATTCTGTACCGCAGAAAAAAAAAATCATTATTAAAAACTGAAAATCTATGGAGCATCCAAACCAGAAACGTGGATCTATGAGCTGTTGTCATTTTGCCTCCCTGAAGACATTCAGGGAGGCAAAATTGTTCAGTTTAGTAATGTTCAGTAGAGGCAACATTAACAGAGTCTGACCGGATATGGACTCCCTGCCAGAGCATCCTAATGAGATTGGACTAGCGGGATTGATTTTTATTATTCTGTGCAATAGAAAGATTTTGTGGGGTTTAATTTTATAGTTTTTTTTTTATTATTAAAAATGTAATGTACTGGAATTGTTGATTGTTTTTAATGAATCTATACAAAAATATATTTGTGATAAGTTTGTCTTTAAAGCAAAACGAGATTGAAACCGATGCTGTCAGCTGGTTCAAGTTATACTACCAAGTCTTACTGTACCTATTTAAAATCTTTTCAAATTAAATAAAATTTATTCGTACTTTCAAGAAAATTCAAGATTCACCACAAACTAATTTTCATGCATTGATTGTACAAAGTATGTGTGATTGATTTCAATAAATGACTTTTTCTCTCCTCTAAACGCACCATATGCTGCCGGTAAACATCATCTGCAGACTCACCAATGTCCCTCCCCGGATGAGGGCCGCAGACCCCCAGATGCCCAAAACCCAGACAACGTTTCACAGTACAGCCAGGATCTTCAGAGCGTAGCTAATATGTTCCTGGATCCAAATGATCTGCTATTAGACAAATAAAAAGGAGGGTATAAAAAGTTGACATAAGGTTATAATTTTCAGGGAACACATAAAGCAGTAGCAAAGACAGAGGAATGATGCATCAAACAACGTTTATACAGATGTCAGAATAAATGTGAGTGTACAAGGAGCTGAGGGATGTCTCAGGGGAAAGAGATAAATATGTGTCGATTTAAAATTTCTGACTGTTACTGTATTGTAGGAAATGTTCTTACTTGGTATTATAAAGAAACAGCAAAACATGTTGCGGGATGTATGAAAAATGAGTCAGAGGGACGATATTACCTATGGATTTGCGGAGAACCAGAATATTAATATTGTATTTGTCTTATTTAAATCAAGAGGAAGAGAAGCTGTTATTTTTTTCGAAGAGATCTAGCACTGTATGAGAAATCTTCAGATGCCATGATCGTAATATCCAGAAGGTGGCGGTAATGCCACCATATGAATGCCGACAGTCAAAATAAATCCCAAAGAAGAAGAAAAACCGGAAGACGAGCAAGAAGAACTAGAAAATGGCGCCTGGTCTGTTTTGTTGAATTTTCGACATTTCTTCTGAACGAGTTTCTCAACAAGCAGTTAACTGCTGCTGAAGAAACATTCACAGAGTTTAAAGAAACCATCGTCAAGTCGGAGGAAGAGATGGACGATCAGCGCAGACTGCTGGATTTTACTCGGACTCCCCAGATAATCTTACACCGAATAGGTAGGAAACACCAGCGTTAGGATGCAGGTTAAGGTCTAAATATCTGAAGCTTTCTGTGTGAGGATCGTTTTCGTAACGGTTCCCTTCCCGTATAAATGTTTTATTAACAGGTAAATTAACGCACATGTCACAATTGTGCTGTGAAAATGGCTAATTTATGTAGAGAAAAAAACGGAGCTAGTGATCTCAGTTGTTTCTCCCCCCCTGCGTTAATAAAGAGAGTTGCATTTCAAAACAGGAGAAGTACAGCTGAGTAGAATTTCGCCTTCTAGCACGACAACCACTCTAAACATAAAGCCAGGGCTACAATGCGATTGTTTAAAACAAAACATATTAATGTGTTAGAATGGCTCAGTCAAAGTTCACATGGTCAGTGTTACTTCACAATTGCGTTCCACTTCATGTGGGTCTTCTTAACCATGAAATAATTTATGTGTGTGGTAGTTACGTGACAAAATATAGAAAAGTTCAAGAGTTATGAAGACTTTACAGACAATGCAGTGAAATTAGCATCAGAAAATAATATATATAATAATAACATGTACTGTTAAATAATAACATTAATGCCTACAATAAATAATTTCGTAATAAATAAAAAGTGATAATAAATATGAGGACAAAATAACTTGTAAAAAATCTGGTCATTTGAGAATTCTCCAAATGTCAGCTGAATATCTTGACTGAACTGTCGGTCTGCACTCTTAAATCTTCAGGTTTGTTTTTCAGGGGTGCACCGATTTATCCATTAGCTGATTTACTGGCTCTGATTTCCTTAATTTTGGGAGATCGGTGATCGGCAGATACTTAAGTGTGAAACCAATTTTATCCACTGATCTTATCTGCTTCAGCAAAAGTCTAAAAATCAACCACTTACTTTTCTGCTCTCCAGCGAGAGGTTTGACTGATAGACTGGCCCACCAGGTCATGTCTGCACGTGACATTTCAGACAGAAAGAATGGCATCAGTCACAATATAAATTGGCAGGTCAGACTTTTTGAAAATCTGTATTCAGCAATCGGCCAGAAAACTGCAGTCGGTGCACCGCTAGTCTATCTGGTGATTTCTCAATTACAGTCTTCTCTCATTTGCTTCAGTAAAGTCAACAATTCTTCTTTTTTTCTGTTTCTTATCCAGATTGCCTGCTACTTAATGTTAAGGAGGAGATATGGAACCAGGAGAGGAGATCCACTCTGGACCAGGAGGAGTTAGAACCTCTGCAGGTGAAACAAGAACAGGAAGAGCCAGAAGATCAGCAGGTAAAAGAAGAGCAGGAGGATCTAGAACATCATCAGATAAAAGAAGAGCAGGAGGATCTAGAACATCAGCAGATAAAAGTGGAAGAGAAAGAAGTTTACTGCAGTCAGGGTGAACAGATTGAATTAAAACAGGAGACTGATACCTCCATGGTGGTTTCTGTTGATGAGCAAACAAACCACACTGAATCAGAACCAATCAGGAACCAAGTCATCTTCCAGGAAGCTGCTGAAGCTGTGAAGCAAAATCACAAAAGAAGGAAACCTTTCTCATGTGGCATCTGTGAAAAACGTTTCTCTTTAAAAACTGCTTTTGACGCTCACATGAGAACGCATACGGATGAAAAGCCGTTTTCATGTCTGACTTGTGGAAAGCGTTTCACTGTTAAATGTTCTCTCAATGCTCACATGAGAACTCATATGGGTGAAAAGCCGTTTTCATGTCCGACTTGTGGAAAAAGTTTCACTGTTAAATCTTCTCTCAATGCTCACATGAGAACTCATATGGGTGAAAAGCCGTTTTCATGTCTGACTTGTGGAAAAAGTTTTAGTCAAAAACATTATTTAGCTGAGCACGCGTCGATTCATACTGGTGAAAAGCCTTTTTCATGTGTGAATTGTGGAAAACGTTTTAGTCGAAAACAATATTTAACTGAGCACATAAAGATTCACACCGGTGAAAAGCCTTTTTCATGTGTGAATTGTGGAAAAAGTTTTAGTCATAAACATTACTTGAGTAAGCACATAAAGATTCACACCGGTGAAAAGCCATTTTCATGTGTGACATGTGGAAAAAGTTTTAGTCAAAAACAGGATTTAACTCGGCACATGACGAGTCACACAGGTGAAAAGCCTTTTTCATGTGTGAGCTGTGGAAAAAGTTTTAGTCGAAAACCGAATTTAACTTGCCACATGAGGATTCACACCAGTGAAAAACCTTTTTCATGTGTGACCTGTGGAAAAAGTTTTCGTCAAAAACAGAATTTAACTCGGCACATGATGGTTCACACAGGTCAAAAGCCGTTTTCATGTGAGAGCTGTGGAAAAAGTTTTAGTCGAAGACATTATTCAACTGAGCACATGACAATTCATTCTGGTGAAAAGTCATTTTCTGCGGAAAGTGTTTTTGTCTAAAACAGTCTTTCTCAAACTGGTGTTCCGCAGGCGCCCCTAGTGGTCTGCGAGGTACTGCATGTAAACAAACGCCACAGCTAGCTTACCAAAGGATTGTCTTAAAAATAATGATGGAAAACTGGCTTAAAACCGGGTTACTCAAAAGAAAGGCTGCAGATACCAGTGGAAAGAAAACAACTCCAGGTATATTATATGATCAGACGAAGCCGAGTTTTAGCTGCTGAGTGTTGATGTGTCGTTAACTAGCAATTGGATTCCTATGAGCGGTTAGCGGTAGGATTTGCTCCAGTTAGTCAGAACTGTTCTTTGTTTTTATGACTGGTTGGTAATGAATGATGCTCTGTTTTCAGGTCAACAGCTATTGTTATTTTTATTTAATTAAAAACCATTAAATAAATACAATTGCTATTAATTGGTTAATTATCTTTATGATGCAGAAAATTATTTTTTGTTTCTGTTAAAACAACTCAAGTCTATTTTTCTTCAATTGTGCTTCTAAATCACAAATAGCCCTAGATATTATTAATGCACACAACACTCGGTAGTACAGAACAACTTCTTTATTCCCATTTGTTTGAAATAATTGGAAAGTTTAGACACTTTCAGAATCAGTGAATAATTCAAAATGCCCAAGTAGGCCTGTTCATGGCTTTGTGGTGGCCAGTTTACCAAACAGCACCACTCTTCTCATTAGTATGAACGAAGAAAACAATAATATGTGAATTAAGAGACTAATATTTTCATTTCAGCTTGCATCATATATTAAGATGTGTTATTGCGGGGAGCAATTTCAGGTTAGGTAGTCCTGACTGTTTGTTAAATGGGTTAAGTGGTCCTCAGCCTGAACAAGTTTGAAAGACAGTGGTCTAAAACATCAGATAGCTGAACATTTGAGGAGTCATACGTAGAAGTATTCTCCATGGATGGTATGCTTAAAAACTGGAAATCTATGGAGCCATTGAACCAGAACCATGGGTCTATGAGCTGGTGTCATTCTGCCTCCCTGAATAACTACTCCATTTAGTACCGGGGACATTAACAGAGTCTGACCAGACATGGACTCCCTTCCAGAACATTCTCACAAGACTTGACTTAAGGGATTGATTTGTATTATTCTGTATAATAGAGACAACTGGTGGGGTTTACTTTTGTAGTTTTATAAATCAAAAATAGAATGCACTAGAATGGTTTTTGAGTGTACATTTGTACTTTAAAAGAAATCCAAGATTCACCACAAACTAATTTTCAAGCAGTGATTGTACAAAGGGAGCGTGATTGTTTTCAATTATTAGCTTTTTCTCCACTTTTAGCTGTAATATTTTTGCTCTTTTCTGCTGCAGCTGACTTCTGTTATATTACTGTCTTTATGTTGAAGCTATTTACACATGTATTTATATTGATATAAAATTTTTATTAATGTCTTGGAAAGAACAATTAAAGTGTAAAATTTCATTTAAGAATAAAAAGTTTTGAGGTTTCCCTTAGTGTATTTTGAGCCTTATTTTTGAACCCAGTAGATGGTGGCAGTTCACCTGTACTGGTTCCTGTAGCCGATGGGTGGCGGAGAACTGGAATACTAATATTGTATTTGTTTTATTGAAGCGTTTCTCGAAGAGAACTGGCAATATATGAGAAATTTTTAGATGTGATGATCATATTATCCAGAAGGTGGATAATATGCATGTCATACATATAATATATCATATTATCCAAACATATGAAAGGCGACAGTCATAAAATCCGGTAGGCGGCAATGCTCACCTAACGTTTCTTGCCAACCGCCAATAAATTTCAAGAAGAAGAAGAAGAAGAAGAAGAGAAAGGGAAAAAAATATGGCGCATTGTTGAATTTTCGACTTTCTCTCAACGAGCAGTTAAGTCCTGCTGAAGAAACATTTGTCTAATATCATGTAATCCTTGAGTGACATTCTGATCCACACTCTTTACCAGTTGGTGGCACTAATGGAGCATTTTCGTTGTTTGCCAACCGCCAAAAAAAAAAAAAAAAAAAAAAAAAACCTCGAAGAAGAAGAAGAAGAAGAAGAAGAAGCCGTTGAAGAGGAAGAAGACGGACAGTACATGGTCTGTTTTGTTTAATGTGCGAAAAATGCCTTCAGTCCAGCTTCAACAAGTGGTTAACTGCCGCTGAAGAAACATTCACAGAGTTTAGAGAAATAACCGTCCAGTCGGAGGAAGAGATGGACGATCAGCGCAGACTGCTGGATTTGTCCCGGACCCCCCAGATAATCTTACGCCGAATAGGTAGGAAACACCGGCGTTTTCTCCAGAAAGTTTTTGAGTTGGAAAGTTGAAAATTTCAGTGTTTCAGAAGTCAAAAACTAGGACATGTCTGAGTTTTGGGGGTAAATGTACTCCTCCTTTTTTCTGTTTTGATTTTGCATTTAAAGAAATATACTTCAGAGATGGGAAACATTAGATTCTTAGACTACAGCGATGTATGAACTAATGCTGATGCTAATCTGAGCATGATTACTCATAAATTTTTTTACATGTCTCTGTTTGCATCATTGTTGTTCATTTTGCATTAATAAACATGGGCATTTAACTTGGTTATGCATTTAAAAGCTGTTTACTGTGCCCCCATAAAATAAGCCAATGCTAACTCATTTCCTCTGGAGCCAGATCTGATAGCAACAATTGTTACTGCTAGAAATTGCTAGCAACAAGCTGGCGCTATGCCATGTGCCATGAGTTTGGCTGCTTATTCTGTTTATCTGGTTTATCCAGCTTAAAACTATCAGATGTTTTATATCGTCTAGACGTGAAAGTACCTCAAAATACAGTAGAAAAAGAGAAGAAGGCAACCCTTTCCACAAAGTGTGGCCTATATATAGTGCACTGAATTACTGGTAAGCAGTATAAGAAATAATATTGGTGTTGGTCGTTGTAAAAGTTAATAATAATTTGTAAGAAAATAAATTGGAGTGACAATTCATTGTCAAACCAAACATCTTTTAAAAGAAGTCCAATGTCCAAAAAACTTGAAGGTTTCTTTAATGGTTTATTTTTTTTTTAGTTTGGCAAGCAAATAACAAAGATCAAACTTTTCATTGTTTCCTGCTGCCTCTCCTGCTCTGGTGTAAAACCACAGGCTCAAACCATGCTGGTCCTATACCAATCCCTACATTTATAGAAAATGGACCCACAGTTCGAAAGTCAATAATAAATACATAAAATAAACCCTTGGCAACATACAAATAAACTGTGTAAATAAACCACCAAAATGTAAAGTGGACTAAAAACACATTTTAACATATTTCAAAGTAATAAAAATAAAATATAGCTTAAAAATATGTAATATCTAAAAATAATATTTACTTTTAAATATCATTAATGCTTCCACTAAATGATTTCATGATAAATAAAAACTAATTTATGAAAATCTGGTCATTTCATAATTTTCCAGCTGATCCGTCTATCTGCACTCTTGAATTTTCAAGTATCTTATTTTGTTCATTTCAGTCTTACATGCTGAAAGTCTTCTGTCATTTGCATACATGATAAATGGTATGTTTATTGAGGTCAACAATAAAGTTAACAATTCCTCTTTTTTCTATTTTCTCGTCCAGATTGCCTGGTACATAAAGTTTATAACCAGGAGAGGAGCTCCACTCTGGACCAGGACGAGTTAGAGCCTCTGCAGGTGAAACAAAATGACAAAGTCGTCTTCCAGGAAGCTGCTGAAGCTGACAACCAAAAACGGGAAAGAAGAAAACCTTTCTCATGCAGCATCTGTGAAAAGCGTTTTGCTTTCAAATCTTGCTTTGATGCTCACATGAGAACTCACACTGGAGAAAAACCGTTTTCATGTGTGAACTGTGAAAAATGTTTTAGAGTAAAATTTAATTTAACTCAGCACATGAGGATTCACACAGGTGAAAAGCCGTTTTCATGTGAGACATGTGGTAAATGTTTTCATCAAAAACAACTTTTAACTCAGCACATTGCGATTCACAAAGGTGAAAAGCCTTTTATGTGTATGATTTGTAACAGGCATTTCACTTTAAGATCTGCTCTCAATGTTCACATGAGAACTCATACAGGTGAAAAGCCTTTTTCCTGTGGGAACTGTGGAAAGCGTTTCACTGTTAAATATTCTCTCATTGTTCACATGAGATCTCACACGGGTGAAAAGCCATTTTCATGTGGGAACTGCGGTAAAAGTTTTTGTGACAAACGTACTTTAACTTGCCACATGACGATTCACACCGGTGAAAAACCGTTTTCATGTATTAACTGTGAAAGACGTTTTAAAGTAAAATCTCAATTAACTAAGCACATGACTATTCACACAGGTGAAAAGCCATTTTCATGTGAGACCTGTGGTAAATGTTTTCATCAAAAACAGAATTTAACTCAGCACATTGCAATTCACAAAGATGAAAAGCCTTTCATGTGTGTGAACTGTGGAAGGCGTTTCACTTTAAAATCTGCTCTCAGTGTTCACATGAGAACTCATACTGGTGAAAAGCCGTTTTCATGTGGGACCTGTGGTAAAAGCTTTCCTGAAAGACGGACTTTAATCTGTCACATGAGGAGTCACACCAGCGAAAAGCCTTTTCTGTGTGTGACTTGTGGACAGGGTTTTCGTCAGAAACAGGGTTTAACTGCTCACATGACGATTCACACTGGTGACAAACCGTTTACATGTGTGACCTGTGGAAAATGTTTTCGTCTAAAGTGTCTTTTAACTCAGCACATGACGATTCACACAGGGGAGAAGCCTTTTTTGTGTGTGGACTGTGGAAAATGTTTTCGTCAAAAACAGCAATTAACTAAGCACATGACGTTTCACACCGGTGACAACCCATTCTCATGTGGGACCTGTGGAAAAAGTTTTCGTCTAAAACAACATTTAACTGAGCACATGAAGATTCACACAGGCGAAAAGCCTTTTGTGTGTAAGATTTGTGGAAAGCATTTCATTCACAAATGTACTCTCAATATTCACATGAGAACTCATGTGGGTGAAAAGCCATTTTCATGTGAGACCTGTGGAAAATGTTTTGGTGGAAAACAGGTTTTAACTCAGCATATGATGATTCACACTGGTGATAAGCCTTTTGTGTGTGTGATCTGTGGAAAGTGTTTTCGTCTTAAACATCATATTAACGAGCACCTGAGGAGTCACACAGGTGAAAAGCCGTTTCCATGTGTGACCTGTGGTAAACGTTTTGCTCAAAAACGGACTTTAACAAGTCACAGGAGAAGCCACACTGGTGAAAAGCCGTAGAAGTATTTTTCATGTACGAGCTGTTAAAAGTTCACTATAAAAACTACATTTATAGACTGAAGGGCTTTCTTTTCTATAAAATGGAGAAATTGTTTAAATTATTAAATGTGATAATTTGGATCTTGACATTTGGATACTTAGAGATGTGCATCCCTGAAACTTTTCCCTTGAGTGATATTTTGTTTTTCGCCGGCATATTCTGCAGTGAAAAAGTTCGTGCTTTAAAACTGGAATTCTATGGAGCCTCCAGTACACAAATGTTGATCTATTTGCTATTGTCATTCTGCATCTCTGAAACACTTCTCCATTCAACATGGGAGACATTAAGAGAGTTTGACCCGACATCGACTCCTTTCCAGAAGATTCTAACGAGATCGGACTTGACTAATTGAATTGTATTATTATGTATGTTGGGGAAACTGTATATAATTTATCATGCATAACTTTCATTACTTTTATTCTTTATATTACTATTGTGTTTTATATTAAGTACATCTTGGTATTTAGGTCTGAACTTACTTAATAGATGTGTGTAGTGTGACCTATGTTTGAACTATGTGAAGAGTCTTTTCTTCTACAGAAACATCGTAGTTGGAGTATTCTGTGCAAGTGACCTTGCACCTGGAACCATCGGAGGAGTAGGAAGGCTGGGGCCCGGAGCGGATGAGCAGGGAGGCCAACTGAAACTATTTTGCTTTAGATAAGACACACATCAAAGTGTGAAAGGTACTGAGCTGTAGTC
>CAEGAE010014782.1:0-21818 GCA_903067095.1 Girardinus metallicus | reverse complement strand
GCAAAGAAATTCAAGCAGAAACTTTCCACAAACTCACAAGTTCAATGGATGCAAGAATTGTGCAGGTGATATCAAAGAAGGGGTCCTATGTTAACATTTAACTCGGTCTGTTAAGATGTTTCACATTGAAATAGTTTTTGTACATGTGACCACTTAATGCTGCACATTCAAAGAATGACTGTTTGCAGTTCTTTACAATCCATAAAATGTTTAGAAAATCTGCTGTGCATAATAATTTGGAGCAGTGCCTTTTGAGTTTTTTATTTTTGATAAAAATACTGTTCTCGTTGGGAGGTTTTTTCAGTAAAATTTGATTTATACTGTAATAGTTCATCATTTGCATTGACCATTTAAGAAAATCTGAGAAAATATCACTTACATAGTCATTTGGAACAAGGTGTATTCAGTTGACGGTGTTGTGCAACTTCAATCTTAACAAAACTTGTTTTACGATCAGTTCACACAGGTTCAAGCTCTGCTGTCTGAAAAAGCACTTGCTATAGAAAACGGTTTTAACCTCTGCTATGCCTGGCTGTATGAGTTTTCAGACAGAAAAGTTGGCAATGGAAGAAACACATTAAGCAGCTGCTTTCCCCATCTTGTTTCTGATGTACCTGCTAACCCAAAGCTGTTTTCACACCCCACCTGCAGCAGGCATGTGTACTGTAGCAACAGGTCTGGAAAGCAGAAACAACTAAACATAATGTGTACGATTTAATTGTTAAGGCAGGTGCCTTCGGTTTATATTTATAAGTTACAAATCACAGCAGTTATAGTCTTCGCCAAATTGTCCAAAGTCTGCCTTAAAACAATCTTGTATCTTTCATGCACTCGTGATACATTTCATTGTTGCTGGAACCATAAATTATGCTCTCTACCTGAAAATCCTGAATGATAATGTCTTCAGTTTCTGACCTTAGCATCAAGTGCACTTGCAAACACGACACGTTCTGAGCAGGCTGTTTTTCTTCTGATTTAAAGCAATTCTGCAAAACTGAGTGGGACAAAATCCCTCCACAGGGATATAAATGACTCATAACACAAACACTTAATGGTAGCCACTTTCACATAAGGCCAGATTGAGTTTGGATAGTTTTTTTTTTTTTTTTCTCCCCCTCGACACATAAAACCTTTGTTTGTAACATGCATTTTATATTTAACATTTAAGTTTAATTAATAGAGCAAAAAAAAAAAATCTGGAAGGGGGAAATACCTTTCACTGCACATCTTATTCTAGATAAGATATGTATAGGATCTGAAAGCTTGGTATATAGAAGTAATATAACTTTGCTGCTCCGACTCACCACCACACTCAGCACAGTCTAACTCAGTAGATTTTATAGAAAGCATATTGTGCAGAAGCCGCTCCCTCTCCTTTGCTTTGCCCTCGTCTCTCCCTCTGCTGAGATAATTAGTAGTGGGGTAATACTAGGGGGGGGGGGAGTTGAACGCAGACTTCCAAAGCTTAGAAATCCCCTTTTCTACTCCGCTGGTGTAACTACAGCAGAAATGCCTCCCACTTTAACATGATCACTTCAAGTGTTGTCAGATGAAGCATGCTAATCCAGCAAAAGGCAGCAGAACTTTAAGCCCAGACAGCAAAACGTCCTGCCTTAGATTTTTCCTTTTCAGATCAGGCGACGTCACAAACACACACAGACTTCCAGCTCGTGGCTTCAAAATCTACTTTTCATCTACTTTTCAGCATGCGTTAGACAACGCTACAGGTGTCTACTGTGTGAGATTAGGCTTTGTGGAGCAAACCTCATCTCTATTCACCTCCATGCCTTGAACATCTGCTGCCTGAGGGCACTCTGGTGATCATTAACCCCTAGTCCGCTCTGCACCTCTGCCTTTGTTCGCTGCAGAGAGGAAGCAGATAACTTTGAGCCTCTTTTAACGTCACGTTTTGGAAGCAGGATGAACTGTTTTGCTTGCATACATTCCATCTGAAACTCTCAGCGACTTAAATAAGGAATGACTTTACCATACTTGGTGCGTCTCTAGCAATGCATCTGCCCAGACCGCACTTGGACAGAACATACTTTCTGTGGTTTGCAGCTCATCCCGTTGATTCTTTTTATTATTATTTCTTTTCCACTATCGACCCAGATTGGTCGGAATCATGCGTATGTTGCCCGAGTGGCTTCTGTGTGTGCTTGTGTTTACATGTAAACATGCTGTTGATGAAAGGCAAAGCCAGCTTTTTGGCTGCCGAAACAGAAACCCAATCTACTCATATGTTCCTGCGGAAAACAAACTTGGGTTTAAATTGAGAACTGTCAGAACTCTTTAACTTTTATAGTTTCACTGAAGTGGCGTAAGAATTTTTCTCTGTTCTTTCTTCCATCCAGAAACTTCAGACCTTTCAAAGCCTCAGCTGGCCTGGATTCTTGTCCTCGGATGGCTTCAAGTCCAGCCCGAGCGGGCGCTCGTTCGATCCCGCCGGCCAGTCGGAGGCGGACTTCGCTGCTGTGTCTGAGCGGGGGCTGGAGTCGCGGACGGACACGGCGGCGGACGACGAGGAAGAGGACTCGTCCTACGGGGAGCTAGATAGCGATTCTGCTTGCAGCGTGGACTCGCGGCCCGGTTCCCCTGCGTGCTGCACTGTGGACAGTAAACGCACCCTCTGGAAGGGTGACTGCGTGAAACAGAGGGACATTTTCCAGCTCGGCGGGGAGCTTGACCTTGAGCAGATTGAAAGAAACTGAACATCCACTGAAAGGTGACTAATGAAATGGCATGAAAGGGATAAGATACTGAAAGGACTCAGAAAGTGATCCATAATGAAATATTAAGTATGTTGCCGAAGGTTAGCTTCTGAATTTCACGTATGCCTTGAATATTCTTTCTGCTTTAACCAAGAAAGCAGGACCCTTTGAGGATTTTTTTAGTTTTGATTTCTTATGAGTTGGCGATTTGACTTACCTCAGGAGTGGAAAATTTGGGGTTTCTGTCTTAAAAAGCATCTCCTAACCCTCAAACTCTTTCCAACCTGATAATCTTTCCAAAGTCAGCTCACTTTAGTTTTTTTTTTTTTTTTAGTACTGTAGGAGTAGCTGAGCTCACCTGTATTCAGCTCAGATTTGCTATTTTCAGAGTAATCTGAAAGTTGGGGATGAAACAGAAGACAAAGAGGTCTTCTTTCAGACATTCAGTCTTGTTTTTCTCCTTTGTCTATTGAGCGCACACATAATTCTTTTAAGTTTGAATGTAGGCTCCATAAGCTTTATGAAGAGTTGAAAAAAAGAAAAAGAAAATCAAAAAGTGCCTTCTTTTGAATGCTTGTTCTTGTAGTTCTTTTCAAGGAGGAAAGCCTCACCCTAAAGCCACTGTCTCTGACGTTTATATGCAAAGTGTATATTTGAATTAAACACTGAATCTCTTTTTGGGTTCAAACAGCAGTGTGTATTTTTCTACTTTTTTTTTTTTTTTGGAGGGGGGGATTTTTTTTTATATGTTGTTTGCAAAGGAGCAAAGATTTCAAGGCCTTTCTTCTAACTGAATGGAAATAAATTCACAACCTGCACAAATACGTCTGGTTTATTTGCTTCTTTCATTTCTGCACAAGGCAGATTTCTAGATCAAAGTTGAAATGAGCAGTTTCCAGGTGCTCTTTAGAAGCTGCACCCTCTCCCCCACAGTCACTTCCTGCATCATGTTTCTGAACTACTTTTTTTGTTTGTTTTTTTAATACTCTCTTTCAGTCTTCTGCTGTACTTTCAGATTTTTATTTAACAGTAAAGTTTCATGTATAGCTCTGTTCTTGCAGTTTTTCCAAAATTTATCATGGTGACCAGAAGCTTTACTGTAGTTTACTGTGATTATATATTATTGACCACATAACACTCAGATTTTTTAAATAAAAATAGAAAAATTGTAGCCTGCATTTCAGCAGCCTTCACTGTGGTATCCCTGAATAAAATCAGTTACCTTACATGCAGCTGTTCTGTGAAGATCCCAGAGATTTGTTAGAGGATGTTTATGAACCGACAACAGCATAAGGACCAAGAAAAATACCAGGCAAGTCAAAGGAATAATTTTAAGCAAGAGTCAATAAAAAGAAAAAAAAATATGTATTAGTATAAGTATTCAGGATCCAAAATTAAAAAAAAAAGGTTTGATCTGAATCTTCTGTTTCCCTATGACACTCCAGGCAAAAACATTTATCAGAGAAGCAGCCAAGAGGCCCACAGCAACTCTGGGGTAGCTGGAGAAATCCACAGACTACGATAGTCATAAGTTTTATTTAAGACTGCAATAAACCATGTAGACGAAGGTGCTCTGGCAGATGAAAAATATTAGTTTTTGTTTGAATGCAGGAAACTAATAATCCAGCCTGTACACATCATCCCTACAGTGACGGATGGCGGGGGCAGCATATTGCTGTGGGAATACGTTTTCTTCAACAGAGGCAAGAAGGCCGATCAGAGTTTATGGGAAAATGGATGAAGTGGAGCTACGACACTTCAAAAAGATTGAGACTGGCACAGAGATTCGCCTTCTGGCATTACTACAACCCCAGACATACAGCCAAAGATACTATAGAGAGATGTAGCAAAAGATGCTACATCTTTTGTAGCAAAAGATGACTACAAAATTTGACTCAGATTTTTTGGAGGCATACAATAATGCTCTACAAATGTCCAACAAATGAGTATTTTCAGTTAACAGTTTAAATTAGATAAAATGTGAAAAATTTAAAGGAGATAAGGCACTGTATGGGTTGGCACACAGCAGATAAACAAATTGCAGAGGAAAAACACATACTCCAGATTTATGCAAGAGAGTTTTCAGTATGAGTCCTTTCTCACGCTTTTGGCTCTCATGCCAAAAGGACTGTTTGTTCCAGTACAGATCACATTTTGGCTTAATTACAATATTTCACAACTCTCCCTGTGTGTACGCGTGTGTATGTCTGCATTTATTTATCTAATACTGCATCACCCTCCACCCACCGATTATCATTGAATTTCAACCAATCTCATGATTGGACGCATGAGATTAGTAAGATTAAGGAATGGTTTATAATTATTGGAGAATGTTTTGTAGTCAAATTGAATGACATCCAACTGGTCAAGAAGCCATTTATTAGCTCAGTATGTTTGTTGGACTTTTGATAAGTCAGAAGTGATAATATTTGTTTAAAGGTACCGTTTTATTCTCATGACTGGGTGCAATTACGATCTGTACTTTCCTAAAAGATTGCCCATGACCCCAAAATAAAAAGGCAGGAAGCCCAGACTTGGAATATTCCTGGCCTGCAACTCAGCAGTGACCAGAGGAGGTGACATCAGGAGAAAATACCTCAGGTCTTCTAAAGCGGGCAGACAGAGGGAAGACACGTCATCGAGGCGAGGTTTTTTTCCTCCCAGGGATTTCCTATCATGTTTGATGTCAGGCCAGACACACTTACAGCACCTGCCACCTCAACAACACGTACTCATGTGGACGTCTGCGTCCAGGCTGCAGAAGGGGGTTCTGTCATCGTCGTTATTAGACACCAGGGGATGCATATCTGAAGCACAGAAAGGGGACTGATTGTTTTTCCAACACAAGGGATAAAAGCACAGACTCGCTGAACTGTGTTTATGCTCAAAACAGGATGCAACAAGCAGTTGCTGCTTTTCCTCCTGTGCTGGCCTTGGAGGAAGGTGAACTCTGTCGTCTCAGCACTCAGCCTTTGCCTTACACAACAATGCACCCAAACACGTACAGCACGGAATCTCATGCTGTTCGAGACCCTGAAAATAGATTCAGAATGTGATCACCCTTTGCACGCAGAAAGTTTATCACCTACATCCATAAAAATCCCTTACCGCCCCATGCCTGCCTTTTTGTTCCTTGTTGGTAGGACATTAGTTCAGTCCTTCTCTCTTTCACTGTGCTGGAAACACAACATGATGTTGCTACAACATTTGCCCATTATTTCTCTAGGTTTGTATTCCATGTGCACGCATACACACACTTCCTCTCTCAGGGGAAGTGGCAGGAAAACTGGGGGAGAGAGTTAATATCTGAGCTAAAAACACTATAAATAGGGAGCATTGTAGTTGTAGTTGGCAGATGTGGATGGAGAGAGGGAGACAGGAAAGGCCATGTTAGACAAATTTACTGCTCGACCTCGATTACATGTGGGAAAACACTAGCTGAGCAAAAGGCTGTGCTTAAGTCTTTGCAAACTTGTTTTAACTTTGCTGTGGGGACTTGAAGGGAGCTGGACTTATGACATTATAATAATTTATGTATCTTCATGCTCAATAAAATGTTGATTATTTTAACCATATATGTGTATTTTAGGCCTACATGGTTTGGCTTTGGGATATATGGTATTAAAATGACCTAAAGTCAGAAAAAAGTGTGCTGTTCTATGAAAAGGCTCAGGCTTTTTTCTTTAGACTTTTTTTTAAATTTGTTTTAGCACATAATAACCACAAACTTCAATGTATTTTATTGTGACAGACAAATATGGAGTAGGATAAATGGAAGGAAAACAATACAAGACTTTCAAGACAAAGCAAACTGTTAATATATTGAGGAGAATGGTAAAAACAAAACAAAAAAAACAGTAGAGACATAATGCTAAATGTGGCAGTATGCCTTGTAGGTCTCTGAACGCACCATGGAAGTGCCTGAATGTAATTGACTGCAGAGCTGGCTGTCTGTATGTAAAGGACCCTCCCTCACCTGGTTGACATCACGCTGTTTTCCTTCCGGTTCAGACTTCAGAGCTAAGCCATAACTTTATTTTATGTGTGAATGGTTGTAAACTAGTATTTGTTCCATCTTGACTAAAATAAAACATTTGTACAATAAATAAAATTATTGAATTGGATGAACTTGTCTCACCCAATTCATCTGTAGAGGGTCTGTGTGCCTTTAAGGTAACTTTTCAAAAATGGGGTTATTGCAATCAATTTTACCTGTATTAAAACAGTGGTCTTAAATTCTGTTTGCCTAATTTTAATCACACTGGTCCTACCACAAAGATCATATTATAAATGAAATGATTAACATTTTGGCTACACTTTATTTGATGGGTTGTGAATAAGACTGTCATGACACTGTCATAACCATGACATAACACCTGTCATGAACATGAGTAAGTCTTGAATATTTATGACTTACAAAGTGTCATTTGGTAAATCATGACACTTTTAATACAAAGTTGACATTATTCAAAAGGTCTTTGTTATGACAACTTATCATTAACCAAGAAATCATGATCTGACATTTGTTACAAAAGTATTACTGATTACACTTTAGCTTTAATAACATAAAGCTACATAATTCTTAAGAGCAGAGGTCTGCTGCGGAAATGCAAGTGGTTGTCAAATCGTCTTGGTCATAAGACGACATATTTGTGTTATGCCGATTGATTTTTCAGCTGATGGAAAGAGTGGTATTTTAGTTGTTTGTTTTTTTTGGCTTTTCATGCTAACTTGATGCTAACATTTAGACCATGAGGTGTCCATTGCAACTTTCCACAAAAACTCTCTCTCATAGTACCTTGGCGTAGTATATAGCTTAATGACTGGAGGGTAAGTTTATTTAAAAAGCATTCCTTACACAAAAGCTACTCCTACTTTAGGTTTGCATTTCACTGTACCTTAAAAATAACGACTAAGAATACCTTATTGTATTTGAAAACCCCTTGTGCTTAAGGTGGGGCGACTGATATGTCCTGTGTCGGACAGGTGTGTTTATCTTTGTCTACATGTGGCGCAAGTAAGTGCTTACACGCATCGGCAGTCACCTTGTTCGACAGGTGGCTTGTGGTATCACATGTCACTGATTGACTAGTTCTTCTCACGGAGGCGACAGAGGACAGCTGAACAGTTGTAGACCTGTAGTTACAGGTCTGTTGCATGACAACCATCTGAAGTGTACCTGGAAATCTGTCGCATGAACATTTTTCTCATGGCTATTGCTTTTTTTTTTTTTTTTTTTTTTACTTCTGGAATGGACTTCAGGTCTATATTTTATGAAATACTAATTTGCGGCCAAAATGAGGCGAAATAGATATGAAGCGTTGCATCATCTGGCCAGATGAAACACAGACATCTTTCTGTAATATTCTGATTTAGCTCACTCTATGAGAAACAGAAGGTCTGGTCCTGATGCGGCGTGATGATACTTATGATACCAGCTGCTTTGTGGTAGTATTCAACTGGATCGATCTTTTTTTTTTTTTTTTTTTTAGATTTTGTCACGTTACAACCACACAATTCGATGCATTTTACCGGGATTTTTGTGACACGCCAACATAAAGTTACGCATAACCGTGAAGCGGAAGCAATTTGTCCTTAAAAATAAAAAGCTGGAAAAATGTGGTAAACATCTGTGTTGAGCCTCTTTCACTCTGGTAGTCTGAGCAAAGCAGAGGCTGCAACATTGTGCTGCTAAACATTTATTCCATTTTGGAAACGCGTCAGCCAAACATTTACCGTTCCCTGCAGCTAAGTGCGCTGGGTGTTTGATAAAATATTAGACAGCGCAAAGGTCTTTCACTCAATGGAGGGATGGATCCTGGGAGGGAGGAAACATGTGCTCATTTTTCTTTTGGAGCAGAAGTGCGGCTCACGCAGGACACCGAGTGTTGACATGTTACATACACAGTGACGACTGAATGGCAAACAAAGGAGGACAGAAATAGATGTGTTTTTGGAGAGGCTAGTCCTCATCCATCCATCTTGCTGGAAACACACGAGTAAACCCATACAGAAAACATCAGCTGTGTGCAGATCTCACCTCACTGAACATCTGCAGTAAATAACCAGTGGCTGAGAGACAGGAAAGCAAAGTAAGTAATAGATCTTCTCTCCAAAGTATATCGCACAAGTCTACCGATGAAGAATAACTTCGTATCTTCTCGTATTGTTTTTGCAGCAAGTTGTAACTCAATTAAGCCTCTTCCTTAAAGGTCTATACTAAGTTAAGTCTCTGCGTGACACAAAGCTGGAGTAAACAGACTTTGTCTCACTGCTGTGTCAATTTTTTTTATTATTTATAATGTGGCGTCAGCTCCTCAGAGGCCACTGCCCTGTCAGTGTGACTCTCTGGTGTTTGCTTTTCTCGCTGCAGCTTGGTGTGTGAATGACTGGAAGGAGCAGGGTTGGCTCAGGACTTCAGAGCCATAATCAAATCTAGATCAGTGATTACTCAGAGGTGACTACTAAAAACAGCCCTGGGGTGAGAAAACACACAGCACATCTGAGGCCTTCCTGCTTGCCTTTGACCTTTGCCATGGCAGTAGACAGGTATGTCTTTGTGTGTGGGCACAGATGTTGTTGTGATGGTCTTGCATTTGAGGCTTATATCTATTTAATATCTGCAGTATCCTGGAGTTCAAGTTTAAGTATCTCAGTTTAACCTGTTGGGTGATATTTGTAAGAATGCAAGAACATTTGCTTGCAGAGTGTAGCCTTCACCCATTTGAACAAAAGAAATCCAGAGCACAAGACGCTGATTATATTTTGGATTCCATGTTGACCACCCACTTCTGGTTAATGTTTTCAGCATTTCCTTTCTCTTTGAGTAATGTGGTTTCTTTTACTAGCAAAATGCCTTGAAGGTACATACTGTATGTAATATTTTGCAGTTTCTTACAACAACCATATGGGTTTCCAGTGCTCGCCTCTGTTTAACCTTTGTCATTTCCTCTCTACAAAATGGCATTACAAGACTCATCTTGCCAAATAAAACTAAATACTTGTTGCAATCATCTAAAAAGATATAGTCGTGAATGCTTTCTTAAGAACTCTTCTCTTCAGCTCAGGAAGAGGCTTAGGAAGAGATGTGACCTTAAAGAAAGTTTGGTTTATTGTCTTTGGAATCATTTCTGTGTTGATTTGACTGTTTTGGATAATTGTCACATGTAATGTTTAAAACACTGTTACGCATCATTGTGTTTAAGTTGGCATTGCTGTTAGAAAAATGTAGTCAGTTTTGAGATGATTGTATGAAGAGCAGGTATATTTTAATGACTCTTAATTAAAGTTTGCAGAAATCCTTGATGTATTGGAAATACAGGCAATTGCAACAACATGCATGAAGTAGTGGAAAATTACAGACTGATGTTCTAACGCTGGTCTGCAGGTTAATTAAACCAAATTGACAGATAAAGTCAGGCTGAATTTGTTTTTTCCTTTTTTGTAGGAAATCCAACGGTTCGGGTCTCTGTAACTATGTCGTCAAGATTACACAGCCACAGTGAGAATAATCAGTGTGATATCCATCAGGCCTGCTCTTCCACCCTCTGGCTGGGTGCGTCCAGGAAAGGCGCCTGCCGTGCGCTCACATCTGTAAACAAGGGCAGACGAGTAGGCAGCAGTCCATGATGCTATCATCCTGGCATTAGCTGCTGGGTAGATAACAAATGAACATGAAAATGCTAATTAGGTTCAAATTAAGTCCCCCGGATAGACTAATTGGTGAGTTTCTGGCTAATCAAGAGAGGCAACTACAAGACAATTGATGGCCTGGGCAGATTAGGCCTCAGCGGAAACATGTTAGAAAAAATGTTACTTCCCAAGTAGTTGATGTCTGAAGTATTTGTAGTAAATATCTTTTTGGAACTATTCACATATTATGAATGAAACCAGGTATTTCTAAACACAGTGTACAAAGATACAAGACCATTTCTCATCTCTATTTTTTGTTTGACTAAAACTAAAACATTTCCTGTTTATTAATTTGTGATTTAAGAAATAATTTTTTATTTCCTAAATACCAAAATAATGACAGAGTAAATTCTCCAAAGATTTTAATTTGCTTTCCTTAAATTTCAAAGTTTCTATTCTGTTTATTAGAGTAACTACTGTACATTACAACTAAAGAATTGCATGACTGATGCCAAACATTAAAAAATTTATAATTATCAGTTCTTTTCGTCTTATTAGTTTTTTCATTGCCTGCTTTGAGACTGAATATTTATGTGTGGAACACCATCGCTTAGTGGAGTCACATGAAAATTTATCTTGTGTTGAAGTTGCAGAATGAAGTCCCTGCCTCTTGTGAAAATGTTGAAATACTGATTTTTGCAGGAGTTCTGAACAGAATTAGAACATATCAAGACTTGGTGCAAAAATAGTAACATGCATTTCTGACTCAATGCAGAATGATCGAGTTTTTGTTGTTGTTGGTTTTCCATTTTCTATTGCAATAAGGTTGGTCTCTCATGTGGCGCATGGAGAATGGTGAAAGGTTTACTGTAGAGGAGGAGCTGCATTGCAGGCTGTTGAGTGGAGGCCCAGATGGCCAAGCTGTTGGACTGAGGATGCATGGAATGCTGCGTGATCGCAGATGGAGGCTTAGCAGCAGAGCCATTAGCCAAGCTTAGATCAGGAAACAACACTGATTTTTCCTGCTAATGGATCATTTACTGTTACAAGTACACTCACACCATTCACACCTGCAAGTAAGAGACTGCAGTGTTTTTGTATGTGATGGATTTTTTATATATTCCTTTTCAGCAGCAGGTCCGAGTACAGCTAGACATGCTATCAGTGCTGGGAGCTATCCTTCTGTCAAACAGTGCTGTGAAACTTCCATTGTGATGCTATTGTAAACATTTGATTTGAAATCTGAATTAGTAATTGAAGTATTCGACGCTATCACGAGTCAGTACGCCTAAAACAATGAGTTACCATGGAGACCAAACATTGGCTGGTAGAGAAACATTGCTGCCAGAGGTGTCACCCAGCGTGTCACCCAGAGTGTCACCCAAGATGAGTCTTGCCAATAAAGCAACTCTTTCTGCTTCTTGCATAATCTGATAGTGCTACTTTGCTGTTAAGTGCTGTGTGACCTCCTATATCAGAATTTATTATGTCATATTTTGGACCACATATTGGTGGTACTTGATTGCTATTGTATTCCTGAGAATTGAAGCTAACCATGTCCGGCCCTTTATGATCATAGGACAAAGAACCATTCCATAAAGTTTAAATAATCTCAAAATAGTTTCTTGAATGTGACAATAAATTCACTAGAGTTTAAAAGACCTCTAGAGTCATCCGTTCTCAGTCAAATGGAGCACAATTGGGATGTAGTATTTTTCTCAAACCTTTACTAAACTTCTAAATTAGAAAAATACAGATATTGGGTAAATTAGGTGTTCCACTGTAAAAAAAAAAAAAAAAAAAAAAGCTTGTGAAGCTTGTTTGTCTTCCTAACAGACTTATTCAACTCATCAGAAAACCTGCTCCTTCTCCTTCAAGAACCAGTTCATACATTTTAATGACATACCCATATCCCTCTCTTCAAGATACTCATTAGCAGCCCCTTCGGCATGATGGATGAATTCAGTTATTTTGTTTTTGAAGCCCTGCGGGGAGGAGGAGCAAACAGGTTTCTGGAATGCCGTCAAATCCTGCGGGGTGGAGGATATTCTTCATGAGGTCGGCTTCAGTGCTTCAGGTTCCCACCAAGTACTGACAGATTACTAATCAGCGTGATCCACTGTTGCTTCTTTGGTGTGGGTCCATGTCAAGGATATACGCAGATAGTTCTGTTTGATCTGGCTTGCGGGAGAGAAAATTATTGCCTAGAAAAATCCTTGGTAAAACACTCTGCAGCTTGCTATTATCGCGCAAGTAGCGGTACATCGTGTGTCGCACTGGCTGTGCCTCTTATTTTACAATTTTCATACGAATAAAAACCTCAAGGCTGACGTGATTTAGCTCTCCTCTAAAGAACGACCGGGTTACACCTGTAACTAATGGAGGAAGTAACAAAGAGAGGCTTACAATTTGAATGCTTTCATCTGTCTGCACCTCTTTTTTTTTTGCGTCCTATTGTGGGCCTTAACTTTCTTTTCTAAGACCATGTTTTCACTTCCCTTTACATCTTCAATCTCGGTGTCACACACACACAAACAGAAACTAAGTCAGGCTTTGTGTGGAAGATCAGGGCAACTGACTGCAAACAGTCGGTGCCTTTAAAATGCGCATGCAGCATCATAGCGACCTGAAAAAATAAAATAAAATGAGAAAGACAGTGAGAACAATGGAGCGCTATGGGAGAGCACAGACAGAGCCGGTGTGTGTTTTTCCTGCCTCTCTATAGGTTTGCATGTCCATGACAAAAAAACAAAACAAAACAAAAAAAAAAGACCTCCTTCCATGTTTGCACAGCGAGTGCTTTCCAAGTGTGCACGCTGTGCCTGCACTGTTTGTGTACAGTCTGCGTATGCCTTTGAGTGATTAAAGAATGCAGTGGCCTGTGTAGGAGGCAGTAGCTGTTTGTGTAGCATGCTGAGTGAGTCAGTTGATGCACTTCACGCCTGTCTGAGATCTAGATGTTTCCACTTGTTCTGGTTCTTTTGACACGCTCCTCCCTTCCTTTGACATAGCCTCACAATCAGCAAGATGAAGGGGTGGGGTAAGAGGGAGCAGGGTAGGGGCGTGAGGGTGGTTGAGCTCTCATACATCTTTTTTCTTTTTTTTGTCTCCTTCTGTGCACTCACTGATCTGACCTCGAAGGAGGAGCACTGGGCACATCTTTCCCAAGGCAATAGAGTCCACTCTGAGAGGAGGAAGTAGACCTGTCACTGCTTCTCCAATTTATCAGCTTCCTGTTAAGATTTACAGCTGTAGCAGGGCTTACCCCTTTGCATGAGAATCCACGAGCTGCTATGAGGAACGAAGCACACATGCATGCACATGAGCTCTTTCAATGTCCAAGTGCACACTTTCTCTGAGAAAAGAGGAAACTCTTTCGGATAGACTTAGTTGAGAAATGTAGGGAGATGACTGAACCAAGAGAACAGCTACAGTACAATCATGTCTAAAAGATCTGATACATAACGCTTGTTTTTGTGAAATTTTGTGAGATTGGGGTGCTTTTTTTTTTCGACCTTGGTTAATTCAAAGGCCCCACTATTAGTTATAGCTGATGGTTACATTGCCTTGGTTTGAGATGCTCATCCTCGTAGACCCCGGATGCTGTCATTGAACGAGAGGCTGGGCACATCCAGGATAAGTCAGTAGTCCATGCCAGGACAACACAAACACAATGAAGAGAACCCATGCATGTGTTGGGAGAATATAAAAAAACTGCATGCAGTCTCAAAGCCTGGCCTTTCAGCTGCAAAGCAACAATACTAACTTGTGTCCCGCAGAGCAGATCACATTTGAGTCATCATTTAAGAACTTCTCTGGGAAACAATCGATTGTTGTTGACAAAGCTTTAGGGTACCCAAGAAAATCTGTCAATTCCCTGGACCATCTCCGAAAAGAGAAACTGAGGGGTTAGGCTTCCACCAGTGCAGAGCTTGCTCAAAATGGCTGCAGGGAAGTGTGAATATTAATGCAGACATGGTGAGACCTTTGGACAATGGTCTAGAGCATTTAAAGAACTTCTGTTTCTACTTTCTTAAGTCTTTGGTGCAGAAACTGGTTGAAAATTGATCAACATGTGTCATGTTTGTTTGTGTACGGTGGAGTTGGGACTGCATATGAACACAGCCCTTTATTAACCATTCCAACTGTCAAAATGAAAATGACACAATCAACACTGTGAGATTATTACCCCATGAAAATAACTCAAAAATAGTCCAAATAGTTTGGATGTATTTTTTCCTTCTTTCCTTTTCACAGAAAGTTTCTATTTATGTCTTAGAAAGGAATCGAAAGAGATATGAAGCCGATGATTGACATGTTTTGCTTTTGCATTTTGCACAGTTTGTGGTGCATTTTTTATCTGAAAGAAAAGATATCTCACTAAGTATATATTAACATGCATGGAAAAACCTTAAACAAACCTGTAATAGCAGAAAGACTGTCAGTATTCAAGATACCTCATGAACTGACTAGTACATTATTGCGAGAAAACGCAATACCTATTGCAAGGGAAAGCAAAATGTATTGCATGAGATTGCAAAAAATTTGCGAGGTAACCAAAAGTATTGCAATAAATTTGCAATACTTTCGCGAGGGAATACTTATTGAAAGGGAATGCAAAACTTTTGCAATGAGCCTATTGAAACTTTGTATAAACTCTATGTATTTCTCAATAAGAGCCTTTTAAATTTCGGAAATGCTCATTATCGACCTTCAGTATGTCATAGAAATGTCTCACAAAATGATCTAACAATAATAAACAAGTGCAGTTTGTGAGAAACAATATTTCTGTCAGACTCAAACCATTTGGCTACAACACCACAAACAGCCAAGTTTAAACAACTTCTCTACAAACGTCCAATGTTACAACCAACAGACTGACATTTTTTAACCACACATGAGTGCAGACCAGCCACAAAGCATTCATCAACCCTTGTCCCTCATCACATGTTCAATGTGTATGCTGAGATAAATACAGGAAAAATTCAACACAATGTTGTCTACAAAGGCCTTAAGGAGTTAGGCTTTGGAAAACCCCACACCACACTATTCATATTCCCTCTCATGCCTTTGCCAGCCCACTCCACCCAACTATTATGGTGGGGTTGTTCTCCTGGGACCCCCCCTAACACAGACACTAGTTTGGAAACCCCAAGCATGGCAGCCGGTTGCATTTCAGTGAAGGAAAATAAAAGAGGGGGGAAGGAAAACACAGAGAAAAGGAGAGAACAGCGTCACTCCTGCTGCATCTTCCTGAGTGTGTGACTTCCATCCCCTGTGAATGTAAACAAAACCATGAAAGAGAATAGCACAGACAAAGCGAAGAAAAGATTTCTTTTTTTTTTGCTGAAAAAATGAGTGGTGATAAAAGCAGGAGAGATGAAACAGTCCAGAGGAAAAACATGTCTTGGCAAGAGGCGTGAGATACAAGTCACCAGCTCGTTTGCTGCAGCCATTGCCAGACGCTGATGGAGAGAGAGAGTGCAGTCTGGCAATGAGAGCTAGCCTTCGAAAAATGCTGGCACAGACAGATGTTTTTATGTCCCATCAGTGATTTACATTTAAGGAAATGCTTGTTAAAGTTTCAGAAAGAATGAAGTTTTGACTTGTGCTTTTTTTTTTTGCAGTGCTGAGTAATGTCTAGTTTCAGTTCCCACAAATATGATTGTGGGCAAGATTTATTTTTATTTGAACATTTTCCATGGCACCCAATTTACAATATATTGTAAATTTGTGGTTCTTGCAATATCAATGCATGCAATGTCAATATTGCAAAGAACTGTTTGAACCACAATAAAAATAAAACTAATTATTTTAGTTTTGTGCACTCAGGCTCTCTGTACTAGTAATGCCTTTGATAATGTAAGGTCTATATCATGTTATCATGTTATTCCCACATCATAGACATAACTGGAGGGTTATTTTGACTCATTCACATGCTTGAGAAAGTCTCCAATCTCCTGTGGCAAACCATTGGACTGCCTTAACACTTGCTCATACACCAACCCAATGCAGTTTCCACAGAATTCAGTCCAAAGCTGATCCCCACCCCGCAGTGTCTCCCCAAAACAGCTCCTCCAGACTAGCGGCAGCACACCTGGTGGAACTTGATCTGCTTCTAAGTTGTGAATGGAATCAATGGACGACATTGAGAAAGTGGAGGAAACTCCAACTGCCCCCAGTTATAATCTGTAAGGCCGACTTTGCATTTCACTGGGTCTGCTCCTCACATCAACAGTAGTAAATTGTGTTGGAAACATGTTTATTTTGCAAGACATACTTGTAAGAGCATGCTTAAAATCAATGCTACATGAAGTGCCAACAATTTTAAACCGAACATATTGAAAGTGGTGTATGCTTATGAAAAGTAAAGCTTAAAAAGATGTTCGTAAGACGTACTGCGAACAATGTTTATTACTGACATTCTGACTGCTCCCACTTCGTTAACTGAAACTCTGCTACCTTGTGTGTGACATCAAACGACTTCTGAGGCAATTGGAATGCAGCAACAGCATCTTCATAACAAGCGAGGGTGACATAGTTACTCGACTGTAGTATAAAATGGAAAATACATAAAACACCCTTTAATATAGCATAAAAATCATTATTGAGAAACATGGTTATGATAATATTTGCAGAGATCATGAAGCAGAAAGGCATGAACAATGATGGGTTGCATATCTGTTTATTTATCATAAACACTGTATTGACCAACATTATGCTTTACTCCATGTTTTCCTAAAATCAAGCAACCCTGGCCTATGACAGGTTTTTAATTAGGAGTACACGTATTTAGCTCTGTCCAGCTTCCCATGACCTCTAATCAGCTTCCATTTCCCTATAAATGAAAAGCATCTGCCAAGTCATGATACTGCTACCACAATGCAGGAATGATGCATTTTCATTGTTCGCTTCCTGTCATACATGTGCAGGTGGGCCAAAAATCTCATATTAAAATACGCTTTGATACTGAGTGTAAGATGACAAAATGTAAAAAATGTTCCATGGATAGAAATGCTTCTGTGAGATGCTGCAAACCCAGACTCAAGCCTGTGGAGTTAACAAGAAACTGACTAAACAATCCCCGAGAAGCTGCCTTAAAATCACAGGGTCATCAGTTCATGTGCTCTACACACTGTTAATACTGGAAGTTCCTGTCAGCCAACGACAAAGGCCTACACCCTGGTCCAGTGTCACAACAAAGTGTTGTGCAACCTCTAAGGAACAAAACAGAACCATATTAAAAGGTGTGTGTGTCTGTGGGTGGACCTGAGCAGAGAGCAGGATGCCAGGGACAGATTGATTGGGTGTCAGGAGAAAAAGAGGAAGGCGTTTTATGAGCAGTGAGTTCGAGGCTGTTTTTGACATCAGTCCCTATTACACTTTATTTATTTTCCACAAAACGTTCATCTATTACTCAGTTTTCAGAGTAAGACCTCATAAATAAAGATGCGGTGCATTGACAGCTTTGTTTCAACATTTCAAGTGAGCTCCACGTATTACAAATCTTTAATAAATGTTCATATCTGGGGAAGAATATATTATCCATACATCGAATAGACATATAAATAAGCAGCAATTTTTTGTAAAAAAAAAAAAAAAAAAGAATGTTCATTTAAAAATAAATTGCTACTTATATCTTGCACATGGTGTAAAAATACAAACCATAAAGGTTGTACAACTCTGCTAAAAACATCTAAAACATGCCTTTACATCTGAGTCATAGCTCCCATTTCTGCTTAATATTTCACATGACTTCAACATTTCAAAAACTGTGGCTACTGTGGCTCAAAATAGTTAAACAAACCGGATGCTTAACCAAAACACGTACACTTCTTCAGACAGACTCATAAGTAAACTTTGTTGATCCCTTTTTTGATCATTTTATATCTGGCCAACAATATTTATGAAAAATTTCCTCTAATTCTGATAGTTTTATGCTCAGGAGATGAGAAACGTCCCTGCCATACATCATGCTTTGGAGAAAGACCAGTCAGTGAAATGACTGCTACTTAATCCTGAATGGATGTGAGCCATATACGACAGTGACCATTTCCCTTTATATTTTTTTATTATTTTCAACAAATCGTTTGTGTTTAAGTATGGTAACATTGTTTTTTTAGGCAGATTTCAAATTAGACAACTTACATAAACCATTGATAATATGGATAAATGGCTGATGAGGAACATGGAGAAAAAATCTATAGGAATAAAAATTATGGCAACCTAACACCGGCGGCTGCTTTTTTTCATTCTCGGTTCTGTACCATTTTCAGAGAAATGTGGTTTAAACCCATCTACATTGATCAATGTAGTTTACAACCCTAAGAAATGGTAAGGATGAACCATTGGTGTGTCTAAAGGAGAAAACATAAATCTTCACAAACAAAGGCAGCATTTTCCCCTCGATCTCCTTGTGGAGAAAGAAAAACTCCACAGCTTTTCCACGAAGGACTTTCTTTGGAGTTATCAATGCAATATCTTTTGAGTTTATAAATGTTAATATATGTTATTGTTGAGATAATAAAATGTTGATTCATGACGATTTCCATCTAGTGACAGCATATGTGAGACAATGATAGAATGATTGATTATTCTCAGTTTCCGTGAGAGAGGTGACTGGTTATGAAACAGGCCGGATTTTAATTATTGCAGGAGATGCTTAACCAGCTAATATTGGTTAAGCATATTAGCTTAACCAATAAGCTAATATGCTTATTAGCTCATTGGTTATGCTAATAAGCTTAACTAATGTTTGTTTGTTGGGTTTGTTGGAAAGGGAGAAATGAAAAATGCAGGGCAAACTTTTTCCTCCTCCATTAGTGAATCTTTTACTACCCGTTTGCTTTGTTGGTTTAAACTGTCACATATTAGTGAAACAGCCGTATCAAAGTGATTCTAAAATGATTATTTTGATAAGTGCACAAACTACGATGTGAAGAAATTAGTGCAAACACGTTGACTGACTGCCTAGCAGACTTGTCCTTCTACTTCTGAACCTTTCGGTTCTGCCCTCCTCAGCCACAAACTGGTGTAAGATTTCTGCTTTCCATCTGCTCGCCTACACACTTCTCTGCCTTTTTTTCCCCCCTTGTCTAAAAGTTGTGTTCAATAAAAACCACGAGGCACAGAGAAAGAGAGAGAGATCTTTGTAGTGGAGGCCTTAGACAGAAACAAACTTGTAACCTTCAAGTTAGAATAACCAAGTTAAACTCTTGATTCTTGATCATGAGAAAGACAGTTAAGATGTTAGATTTTCTCTGATGGTTATTAAATAAAGCTGTAAAGCATTATGACTGTTATAAACATTAGGCCCCCTCACTCTTTCACTTAGCTGTTTTCAGATATTTTCTCATGCAGTATCTTTTTCTCCCAGATTTGATTGCGATCAAATGATTTGCTTACAGTACTGAGTAATAATGTGATTATTTGAAACCCATGTTTGTTATTTTGTGACCTCTGATGAGTCACCATCACTCTCTACGGGGTGTTGGGTCATTAAATAAATAGTGGAAGGAGAGAGATTTCTTTCCTGAGGTGTCGGAGTGTTTTGAAGACTGCTGCTGCTTCAACAGTTATTCTTCAATCGCATGGACAAATTGTGCACCAAGTGGGGGAAATTCAAGACCATTGTTACCTTTTGCTGGAAAGGTCGACCAACAAAAGCAAGCACTAGTCGGCAAGGTAACAAAAGAGGCCAGATAAGCTTCCAAGAACACAGCTGTGTCATGATCTGTATATGTTTGGAAAAGTCTTACGTGTGTTTCCAGTTTTAATCATTTATCTGTTATTCACTTAGATCTGGCCGATGTGTGTTTACTTCTTGGACTGCATATAATAATAATTAGTAGTATTTTTTAAAATGATTATTAGTGCACTAGAGTTGGGTTCTGTACATTAGTTTTTCTTTCTGGTTACTGTTTACATTTTCCGTTTATCTTTCAATCTGCTTCTCTGTGCACTTGTTTCATCTCCTAACTTTCCTCTACCTGCTCTGTTCCCCAGCTGTTCCTCTTTACCAGCAATTAGCTCCTCTGGTTACTTTGTAACTCCCACCTCTTTCTCAGTATTTAAGTATACATGTTTTTCAACTGACTCCCTCCGTTGCTCTTCATATTCCTCTTTGTTCCCCTCCTTGATATCCTCTGTGCGACTCTGCATTGCGCATTGTAAATTTCTTTTGTTACTTCCGTTAAGGTTATCTGTTCTGCAATTCTCTACACTTGGATACTCCTTGCAGACCAAACATGACAAGCTGTCTGTCCACTTTGCCTTGGATAAGACAGTGGACTGTTGGCTGACTATTTTTGGGATGGGTGAGATCACAAGAAAAGTTTCTAATCCTTTCCTTATTTCAACACACTACGGAATCTTCCTAAAGGATCGACAGCTATCCAGTAACAAAAACGTTTTCCAAACTGTAACGGTTCTGCATGAAACCTAAGGAAATATATATATATATATATATTTATTTTATACCCCTGTCACAAACTCATATCTGTTTTGTGTTTCCCTAATGTGGGAAGATATTCTTTAAGTAAAAAAAGCAGCAGCATCACCTTTCTGTACATTTCTCACAGCAATTTACCCTGTAACATGCACAACACCGGTATCCAAATAATTGCATTGCTAATCTCAAACAACACTTACAAAACATTATGTTTGTGCTGATGAAGTTTCACTCACCTTTGGAAGTTGGCTGCTTAAAAGTGACGTCCTATTCAATTGCTTTTGAAATTTTATTTCCACCAGTTTATCCTTAAATATGGACAGCAAAAACATCATAATGCAGTGATGTCATGGAAAATGTGACAAAACTCTCACCTTTTTGCTGGACAAAATCCTTGTTCTACTGGCCTGTTTTATTTGTCAACTTACTGTTCCAACATGAAGGGTCAACATGGTTATTTAGAACGTAACACATTTATGTGATTAGAGATAAAATTACCTAAGTGGTAGTTATAAGATCATTACAAAAAGGAGAAGTTGTGACTTTTTTTTAAATAAATCACTGGATTGGCCTTACAAGAGTTGCTAAGTAAACTGAGGTTAGTGAGTTTTTAATGCCAAAGATTAAACTTCTACAAGGCCCAGCTTGAGTATGAAAGAAAGAGAATGTGCTTGTCCATGCAGATGAGAGCACAATACAAAAATAGGGCAATGTTTACTGCATGTCTAAAGGGTTATCTATGATGAAGGAAGTGCGTGTGTAATGAAGGAAGCCTTACTGAAAGATAAACACACCACACCTCGTAATGTCTTGTCCTGTTGGATCGTGTCTGACTGAATCAGCCTGACTACAGCCGTCTTTATATCAACAGGAACAGCTGCTTTCATTTGCCGGGCTTTTCAAACTGGTTGGTGCTTCAATAAGAATGAGCCACTTCTAGAGATCCAACCTGACTATATAAAATAAAATAAAAATTCCATGATTATTTTTATATATATATATATATATATATATATATATATATA
>CAEGAE010014779.1:0-95532 GCA_903067095.1 Girardinus metallicus | reverse complement strand
TATCACAATACCCATCACAAGCTGCCTTTATATATATATATATATATAAAGGCAGCTTGTGATGGGTATTGTGATAGAGCCCATTTTACGGTGCTCTCACCAGAAAGCGAAAAGCAAAATTAGAGGAAGATGAGGAAGAAATGAGGATCTTTTGCCTCTGTTAGAGTAAGTCATCACATCTCGCCGACAGACATTTGATGGCTTCTCCGACGGTTTCCCAGGTTCCACACCGTAGGTGAGACCAGAGATCCCGAAGGTTTGAACAGGGCGAAGTGAAAACTAACATTTAGTACCAATACAACATAGCAGAATACAAAAAATATATATTTTCCACACTGCGTAACGGTCCTAGTCTCCACAGAATTACTGCTGCTATTTAAAATATCATAAAATACATATTTTTGTTATGTAAATGAAACTTCTACTGGACTAAAGTTAAAAAAAATGCCTTAGGGTGATCTCCAAGAAAGCCACTTCAGTCCCTATCTTCAAAAACACGTTCAAACGACTCCAGTAGTTGTGCTGCAGAAAAGAGGGCAAAGCAGGAGTGATGTTTCATGCTAAAGGAGAGAAAAGAGCGAGGAGAGATGGGGAGAGGAGAAGGAACAGCCAACATGCGATCACACTGTTTTTAATAACAGTGTAGCGGCGACCCGAGGCCTCCACGTCCACGCAACGGCTGTGCAATGTCTGCTCAGCGTCTGTGCCACACACCAAAGGGCCCCGGTCCAAAAAGTCAAGACATGCTGCTCTGTCTGTCAGCTACGGGCGGCAGAGGCCACCGAATACCTCGGTTACTCAACTTGGTAATGTTGAAATAAGAGTTCAGTGCCTCAAATAGTTTTTGTCAAAGAAGTTTTTGTAGTTCTAGGCCATGGTAACACAAATTAGTAAAAAAAAAAACAACAACCCAAAAAAACAATTAACTAGAAAAACTTTAAAAAGAAGAATTGAGAGTACAACAACATGATGATACCACTATTGCTTACAGGACTCTTTATACCCCTTAAACTTTTTGACATTTAATCCATATTACAACCACAGTTTCTATGTGTTTTATTAAGATAATTGTAAATTGGATAGAAATAGTCCAATAATATCCAATGTAACAAAATGCACCACAAGAGCCCACCTTGGTGTGATTTAATTTCAGAATAAGTCCACCTGTTCTCTGAAGGCCTCAGAGGCTTTTTTAGACAACACAAGAAAACAAACGGCTTCACGAAGACCAAAGAACACAGCGGACAGGCAGGGGAGAAAGTTGTGCACTCTATAGATCTAACGTTTATGGAATAATGGCAAACGGAACAGAAATTTGTCGTTTTGCCCACAGGCCATGTGAGGGACACAGCAAACATGTGGAAGGAGGCTCTCTGGTAAGATGAGACCGAAATGTGACTCTTTGGTCCGTGTGCAAAATTTCTGTCTGTATTCATCGGCCTAAACAAAACATCACAATGTGAGATATGACAGTGGCAGCATCATCCTGTGGGAGTTCTTCAGCAGGAAAACAGAAGCTGACCACGTTGACTTTAAAACCTTTTACAGACACGGTTTGACTAATCTGAACGAAACATTTGTGCAGAAAACTTGACAAAAAAGGCTCTTAATGTTTAAAGTTGGTAAAAATTGACTAATTAACAGATCTGTGGTTGGAATGGGAAGTTTTAGATGGTAAAATAAGAACATACGGAAACTGTTTTCTTGTTATATCACAAAAGATATTGTCAGTGTTAATGGTTTTGTGCTTTGGAAATAATTTTCCTCCTTTCAAACCGCATTCAAGGTTTAAACTTTAGTTTAGTGCCATACCTACTGAGTGCCACAGGAGACAACCAGAAGCTACAATAATAAAAACCACAATATTAGTATGCAGTGAGTAAAAACAACAAAGAAATAAACCCAAAAAAAGACCCCCATAAAAACTGCTTTGGCAAATAGAGTATTTCCTGCAAAGTATCAGTCTGTTGTATTAGAACACAACAGATGTCTCACACGCTGTGTAAAAAAAAAAAAAATAAAAAAAATAAAAAATCATTGTGGTTATCCACAATGTCTGCTTTAATATATGCCAAAATCAGATTGACTGTTTTAAGTGTTACAGCGACTTACACGTTAACTGCATTTAAAATCAGTGTTTTTAAGTGGACATTTACTAAGTTTGGATTGAATTTAACAGAATGTCATCAGCAGTAAACAAATTACATTAAAAGTATAAGCTGCATGTAAACGATTTATACACCCAAGCAGATCTTCACTGAAACTGAAAGCTGAGGAATAAGAGAAAACTCATCCTACTTCACTTTATTTGTCCTGGAGCTTTTACTACTCTTAGCATGTACCAAAATACATTTCCAGGATTTAGATTGTATGTAAACCAATATGGAACAATATCGCAGCAAAATAGTAATTTAAACTAAAATTATTTGTTAAACGCTCCCCTTATCAATTCATCTGAAAACTGCAAAGACAGCCTTATGGCCTTAATATGTTTAGAAAACACAAAATTGAGATGGATTCTAGCTTTTAGCCAAGTTGGGTGTGTGCAGAGTCGTGATGGTAATAATGATGATTTTTATAGTAGCTATTCAAGAGATTGCTCGTACCTGAAGCTAAGCCTTTTAAACCAAATGGTGCAGCATTTTATCATAGACCTTTATAAAACAAACAAAACAAGTTTATTTCTCATTTATCTTTAATTTAAATGAATGGAGAATCTTCGTTTTCTAATTTATTTTTCAAGGAGACCTGCGCAGAAATGCTATCCCGCCCATTAGTTGAAATGTGTCTGTGCTGCCTGCATGGCAAAAAAGGCAAACATTATTCCAGCTGTAATCATCATCTGCCCATTAAGAAAAAAGTAAAACTCAGAAAATATGAACAAATTTAGTACTTTGAGATATCAAATAGCTTGTGTTGATGCTGGATTGAATTGAAAATAAACTTCTTGTGCGATTTCTTCCACAGATTATACTTTAGAGTGTATTGCGCCCTGTTAATCCTGCAAGTTTATAAATACCTTTAAATATCTGATTTGTTTTGAACATTTATGCAAGTTTAAGTCTGCAAAGTGTGTCTTCCTACAAGGTCTCCGAAAATTCAACTCCTCACACTTGAAGCTGACCCCAAGTTATTTTCCAGTGTGAACTTCTTGACTCATCATTGGACTAAAGCCAGGTCCAGTAGGCGGCGTGCTCGGAGCAAGCAGCTCAGTCTGGTCCCCGCCCCCCCCTGGACGTCTCTACCCTCCACTTCTTTCCCTCGCATCTTCCTCCTCTCTTCACAGTGTATCAAGTGCACCATCCTCTAACACCTCGCTTTGCCCTCGAGAACATCGCCTCGAATCACACACACGCATAGACACTCAACAGACTCGAACTGCATCACTTCGTAAGTGAGACAAGGAACTTGCGACACCAAAGGGTCCGGCTTCTGCCACCCTGCTACCTCGCTTGGACCACATGGCCTCGGCTGCAGGAAGGAGGAGTGGGAACAGAGTAGGAAGGGTGAAAAGGGAGCACCCAGGAGCAACGGCAGACGTGATAAAGATGTGGAATATGGAGATAGAAGAAGGAAGAGAGACAGATGGGGGACAGAGAGAGAGGAAAAGGCAGAGGGAGGCAGTTTATTTATTTTTATAAAGAAAAGCAAAAAGAAAGTGAGCGACAGCAGTACCAACAGAGAGGGGCTGTTGTTTTCAGCGCATGTTGTTCGTTGGCTCGCCACCAGTTCGCATGAGGCAGATGCAACCGGGAGGGCTCAGTAATTATTGCAGTGAACCTCCCTCAGAGCACATGTGCTTTCTGCTTGTTAATCTTCACAAAGATTCATTGGAGCCAGGCCGGTCTTCAGCGTTTCTCCTTGGTTAAAACGGGCAGAATGAGGGGGAAAAGTAAAGCAGCCGAAGCTCCTCTGAGAGTTTCCTCGGCGCAAAGCAACGCCGACGAAAACTTCTGTCTCTTCCTCTCTGTGTGCTCACCGCAACGGCATACAATCCCGGTCTTCTGTCCGACTGTTGTCTGTTATCATGTCAAGTTCAGCAGTGCTCATGCTCCTTTTCAACAGGTGTTTGTGGATCCCACTGTAGCAGAGCGGCTTCCTGCTAACTCCCGATAAGCCCTCATACTCACAACGCCTCACCCAGCCTCCGATAGAATCTGCATATACCTACAATCAAATGCTTCAGCCAAGTGACAGAAGTATTCCCTTGCAGAATGTGGGAGATAAGTTATCTGCATCGGCTGTGCTTCCCTGCACTTAAAACGTTGTATTAAGATACATTTGGACTCGCTCTACGTAGTCTGCCAACACAGTCACATTGCTCCGGCTGCTCTTAATGTGCACAAGTATGTCATAGTTCGGACTGAAGAGGACTGTGTAAACCTCTTGTTGGGACCTAATCAGATTAAATGATAGAAGACTCCGGACAAATGTTGCCCTGTGAAATAAATTAACATATGAATTACACACTGGGAAGTTTTTACAATTTAACTATTGAGGTAATGCAAAACAAAAAGCACATGATCACACATAAGTTCTACATAATCAAAGATGCTGGGGGGGCATTTTAAGGTTTGGATGCAGCAATGCAATTAGCCTTGGTCAGGCCTGCTGTTGGACTCGTGCTGTGGGAGTCTTTCTGTCACATGCCCTTGAAGAAGAAAGCCCGGTTTTAAAAAAGCCATATAGGAGTTTGAAATGTTTGGTTCAGAGAAAGCTCTGAAAACAAGGTAAAATAAGATAAAATGCATAAACACAAACCTCTGTCAGATGCCATAAAATAACAGTTACATTTCTAAAAATAATATGTAAAACTGCAACATAAGTTATCCTAATTTTACTCCAGGGAGGAACACTTTTATTTAAACCTACCTAAAGAGATGTTTAGAGTTTATTTATAGATTCTTACCATTTCCTTCCTCATTTTATAATGGTGTCGCCTTTTCTTCTTTAGTTCATTGCTACCTTCAACTGCATTTTCTGTTTTAATTTTTTTAGTTACAATAAAAATCTATAAAAGAACTGATAAATATGTTCTTTTGAACAATCAGGTTATTCAAAAGAACTGGGGGTTCTTTGTCTTTTATGAACATGAATAAATATCCTATATCTGCACTGTCCCTAGTAAAAGTCTTATGGTTTTACATTTCACATAGCAGACTTTCTTGCATTTTGTTGGGATTTTGTGAGATAAACCAGAATCAAGGTTCTTCAGTAGCAACAAGTACCAGCACACACTCTGCCGGTAGCCACTACCAGCGTCGCCGTAAAGACATTTTCTTGTACAAGCTGCCTCTCGTGATCTTTGACCCCACCCCACCGTCACCCCCTCCCCCCCAACCACACACCCTCCTTTCCCATTTAGCTCCCCTGTAAACTCTCTGGAGTCTGACCCCTTGTAAGCACTCTGTAATCTGCGCTGTCCGACTAATACGCCGGTCGTTCCCTACACAGGTCACCAGTAGCTTTCCATCTTGAACACATCTGCTGAGATAGTTGGTGTTCCTCCCGGCCCCCCCCCCTCTTCCGCTGCCGTGCTCACACACAGACACGTATGCTCGCACGCTGCCACAGCTCAGCCCAGATGGGTAATGTTCAGCACAGCAAGCCTTGTTGTACTTGAAAACAAATCACTGCTGTGTGGCTTAATAATGTAATGAGTCTTTTAAGCCATGCAGACAAGTTGATCTGCTGGCATACAAATACCGGAACGTAGTTTATTACAGCCCCCCTCATCCTCTCTCTTCCTCCTCGTCCTCAAAGTGTTGTTTCTGTTGTGTTTATTTGTGCAGTATATTCTAAATAGGTCAATCCACACAAGACGCTTCTATCTGAAGTGAAGCGCAGGAGTGCAAAAATAAAAAAAAAAGACCACTAAGTGAATGGATCTTTAGTGTGACTTTAAGGTGCAAAGCTTTACACCTGGATTTTTGGGTTTCATTTGATGACACAGCCAAGAAAAGGTTATTGTATTTTATTTATTTTTTTACTCAGTACTCGCACATTTGTCACAGTGAGAAAGAAAACAAGTTGAATTTCTAGATAAACAGAAGAAAATGACCTTGAAAATAATAATAAAAAAAATATTAATTCACTGGCTCCGATTCTCTGCTTTGTATCTGCAAATCCCGTTCTGGACCACAAAGAACTAATGGAACCAGTGGGCTTGCACAGAAGAATAGGAACAAAGCCTTATTTTATTGTGAGGAACATAAAATGGAATGCAATTGTTTTACACTAACAGTTTTATTCACATTTTTTCTTCCTGCCTCCTTTCTGTATATTTTCAATATGAAGTATGCTGCCCAAATGTCTGGCACTGCCTCAGCTTTGGTCACGGCTGCCGACTCGTTCGTTCTTGTATTAAAAGACTGAAAAGAATTCTGGGGGGATAATGGCACAGGTCAGGGGGGGTCATTGCTGCCTGCGTTTCATTGCATAAAGAGAGCCTGTGTAAGAGATACAGCATTGTCTGTTGTACAGCAGAGGGCAGAGGTCAATCTCAATCAGCCTCTTTTGTCAAGGGGCTCAGCTGATATCCCAGGCATCATTTTTTTTTTTCTCCCTTCATAAATCTCACCAGATCTGAATTCCAGTTATACTCCATGAGGGACAACCTTTCTTCAAGTGCAGCGATTTGCTACCTGAACAATGGCTGTTTGGGCATTGTACCACAGAGACGACTTTGACCGCGGCACCCTACCAGTAATGAAGTTCCCTCGCAAGTCGTGTGGGGTCAGTTTCCCTGCAGATGGGAGCTGCGAAGGGAGGGGCACGTGGTGTGCTGGGTACCATTGAAATCTAGAAAGACACTTCCATTGTAGAGTTTCTCTTTGGGAGAGGAAGATACAACAGTGTGCAAGGTTTGTGTGGTTCATAATAGACTTGCAGTGCAGTCATTATCTGTCCAAGGACTCAATGAAAGGCGCTTTCGGAGCAGATGCTCCCCTAACTCAAGGTTTGTACACTCAGAAAGTCAGACAAAAAGACGTGGAGCTGAGGCATAAAAGACTACCTGGGAATATTTTTCACGTTGATGTATGTTTTCCTCGTTATGCGTGTGTTATCTAAAAGACGTCTTCTTTTAGGCTACTCTAAACCCGCTCGCCTTTTACAATATGCCCCCTAATCATGATTTTTTTTCTCTCAATGCTGCGCTCACTTTACACGGCCTCTCCCGACTTGTTCGGTAATGATCCTCGCTCCCTGTGACGACTGGAATCCTTTTGTGCCGTCTGACACGTTTTATGTTTGAAAGGGAACAGAGGGCGTTTTTACAATGGCCTTTTATGCCCTGTGAGAAATATATGAGTCTTTTGGCGCAACTAATGAAGGCGCTTTCATGTCCACCACCAGTAGCGGTGTGTAGAGATGGATTGTCCAGGGTCCACACAGATCTTGTGTACCCTGCAGCACTTTGTCTGCCCCCAGTTTCAAAGTATTGATCTCACAGGAGGGTGAAGAATTAGTAAAGACAAGAAAATGGAAGAAAAGAATGAGATGAACAGATCAGAATTTTGTTCCCCATTTCCAAGCTGCAGTTTTGGTAAATATGTCAGTTTTACCCAATTTCTGTTCGACAATTTGAAAACATGTAAGAAAGAAAACAAAATGTTGTAGCTTTCCTGTCCTAATAGAAGAATAGGATAGAAAAAGCCTTTATTGTCCCACAAATAGGAAATTCAGGGGAAATGATTCGCTGTTTACACTGGAAGCCCAGGTGACGGCCTACTGTGTGTTTGAAAAGTACTTGATTTAAAAAAAGAATGTTACTATAGATTGAAACAAAGAAAATAGTTATATAGTTGACATCTTAGGCTGTTTTTAATAGTATCCATAGATCCAGTTCAAAAGGCAAGAAACACAGAAAACCGACATTAGGATCACAGAGAGGAAGCCACTTTTTTCACAGATTCTGTCTCGGGTTTAGTGTCACTACATAGTGACAATTTTAATAAACAATTAAAAAAAACAAATTTTTTTTTCTATAAAATTTACGTTCTGCATCTTTAATGTGCTCCCATAATAAATACAGCGTGTATATCGGGATCGTTGTTGTGGAATTCAGGTTCCTGCTGCCTCATGACCTGATATATCACTTTTCTGGGACGTCACAGTCCTTCTCTGTGATGAAGGATTAACTAACCGACTGTAAAGGGATTGTAGTCATATAATTTATTAGTTGAATTAATCAGAGGGATGCCATCCCTCAAGCCTCCTACATGCAGAGGTGAGAAGCTTTTTGTTTTTCAGGAGACTGCAATGATATGAGCAGGTGGTTGAAGGGATCCAAAATTTTTGGCCCACACAAATGCATCATTGAGATGCACAAGTCTTATTGTCTTTCTACATCATTGTGACAAAAAGCGGATATGCATAGTCTGGCATGGCCAGAACAAGAGACGTTGAAAGTTCAAATTGAGATTTTGATTTTTGAGCTCCTGACTGCCCAGTCACTGGTGACATCTGTTCAAGCTCAAATTTGTCTAATTCTATTGTATCCATGTATCTCTCCAAAGAACAAGTTTTAGTCTTTTCTAGTTTCCAATTTTGTACAGGAGCAGTAGAGGGAGAACGGTGAGTTTGCCCTGACAGACCACGCTGCGCCCTCAGCACTCTCACCGCTTTACCAAACACAACCATCATCATTATCAAGGTGACCATTACTCCCCCCTTGTTTCAAAGATGGTCATTAAGGCTCCTAAGAACAGAGGCAGAGTCAGGAGAAAAGATACAGAAGAAGACAGAGGATAAGGAGGGGCGGACAGATGAGAACTGAGAAGAGGAGACGGCGAAGAGAAGGAAGGGGTGTGAGGAGAAATTATGATGAAGGGAGAAAAAAAAGTGTGATTGGAGATTGAGAGAAATGGAGGGAGGAAGTGAGTATGTGTGAGAATAAGTGAAATAATTAAGGAAGCACTTCACCAAGGGCATATTGTGCTGAGCAGAACGTGTCCTCAGATACACACACAGTGACGCGAACTCGTGTTAACCATTGTCAGCTCCTGTCAGCTCTGCGGTAAGGGCAGCCTCGCTTGCAAGGGTCTTGTTCTTCTGCCGGGGGTCATGGGATATCAAGCCGCTTCATGAATTTAATTGTCTCTTTATAATCAGATTAATTAGCAGACTTATGCTTATCAGGCGCAGACGAACCACAGCACCTACCCTCCTTTATCGCCGTCGTTGCACTCCAGCACCCTCAGATGTCACTCTGTTCGCCACGAACTCCGCATGGACAAAGGAAAAGTTTGAGCGAGGGCGTGCATATTGAAACAGCCTTGTCTACACACAATACATGATTATATCCCTTCAAGTGTGCACCTTTCTCTACCTTGAGTATTCTGCACCGTACTACCATGGACAGTTATCTTCAACAACGGTGAACAGAATTATTCTAGGCATTTAACATCTAAGGCCACAGAACAAGGCGCGCATGGAATACGAGAGCAGTAAGTTCAATGGTAAAACAAGAAAAGGGTCTCTTTTTTTTTTTTCTTCAAGAGTACAAGAGGGAGCAGAGTAAATAATTCATTTCCTTTTGCTCAGGGCACGTCCTATTGTCACCGTCTAACAAGCACAAGGACAGGCGGCTGGCGGGCCTCTTATTGCTTGTGAACGGCAACGAGAGGAAAAGAGACAGAGCAAGAGGAAGAGGGGAGGCATGGTAATGTGCTCTTTGATCCTCCTTCGTTAGCCCTTGGTATGTTTCCTATGTTCGCTGCCGCCCAAAGAGATGGTCAGATCATGCCCCTGGCTCTGCAGAGTGTGTTCGTCCATGCCTGTGTGCACTCAGAAAGGACAGTAAAGGCACTTCCTTCCTCTAATACAGTCCAGGTGGAAGTGCTTGTTCTTAAGCAACCCATTATTTCAACACAAATACAGTGCCTTGCAAAAGTTTTCATACCCCTTAAATTTCTCTACAACTACAAACTTCAGTTGATTTTCTTGAGAATTGTATAAGATGAAGTGAAAATATTTTTGTAGAACCACCTTTCACAGCAACTTTGCATAAGTAGAGATATAATTTTCCCACATTCTTTACATGATTAGTGGAAAAGTGGAGAGACTTGAATATGCTTTGATTTCAACAATTTCACTGTAGCTCAGGCCGCCTGCTTCGGTTTATTGTTCTGTTTGAAGGTGAACATTGTAAAAACTAGGGATGCACGATATTATTGGCATGGTATCGGTATCGGCTGATATTAGCTGTTAAATTTAATCTCTGACATTGGCCACTTGGTCAAAAGAATTTATGTGGGATAAAATGCGTTGTCCTTATATGACAAACCATGATGCCTGCAGCCCAGAACGTCATAAGAAATGGTTAAATAAACTAATGATATTGTAGCCTTTAACTTAGCTTATTTTATGTGTTCTTAAAACTTTTGGAATGTTTTTGGCAACATTGTATTGTTGGAAAATGCCTTCTTGTGAGGTAAAGTTGAAAAATGCAGCGGTTATGGTCCTATTTGATGAATTCACTCGCTTTGACACAGTAGCACTAGTATCAAAACAGGCCCTGATGATGATACTTCCACAATTTGTCTCCTAGCTATGTGTTTTACTTTTTGCCTTTGTGTCCTCCAAATGTGTTGAGCATCCACTGAGGACAACTGAATGTCTAAAGTCATCGAATCTATTGTACTTTGTCTTCCCCACTCTGTCTCTTTTTCATTGTTTTCGGGGAGGAGTGTAGGAGGAGGCCCTTGCCTGTAAAGGACTCAAGGTCCAGGCTAATGGCAGGAAGTCTTTAAAGTTTCTAACTGCTGCATTTCATCTAAGCACAGAGGGGGCCTCCTGGCCACAGACCCTCGCTTTGATCCTGTCCCCCTCTCTCCCACTCTGTCTGCGCTCTGGCCTCTTGCTCAGCACAGCACCACGGCAGAGCTGCTGCTTAATTAACATCTCTTACTGCTGTAAAGGCATGAGACAGTGGAGCAATAGACACATAAACACAAACAAGCAAAAGGACAGACAGTAGCTTACTCACAACCGCTTTTGCTTCCTGTGTCTAAACCAATTTCTTGTATCTTCATGTGTTCATGGCACAAATCATCTCTTTTGCAGTGTAGTCAATGTGATACCAATCTGCTCAATTAGATGTGTGCTGCAGGTGGATTGTATTTGATTTTATGTTGCGCTTCTCTCTAGTTTAGTGATTCCCCTCCTCCCCCATGTGCCTGTGTGCCAAAGATTGCATGTTTCTCTATAATTTTTTTTTTTTTTTGAGTTCTTAGCAATTTTAGGAAAAGCAACTATCGTTTTGTCAAACCTCTTGACACTACTGTCACACCTTCAAGACTAATTTTGATTCATATTTATAACTTTCACAATGTCAAATTGATGAAAGAGAGGAAATAAATGCTCAATGTGCAACTTAGGGTGATTTCAAAAATGTACAAAACAAAAACAGTAAAGCACCTGACAGCATGTCAATGACTGCAGCCGGCTTGTGCCACACAGTGTATTGACCCAGACCACTCATATTTAACTTACTGGTTGAAATAAAGTAGTAAACAGACATTTTCATTAAAAACAGATTATGTTCTATTAAAAATGTAATTTGACAGAATTTTTAAAATATTTATTGCAATATTCATTGTTGCGTGTTTATCACAATGTGTATACAAGTAGTGATGGAAAATATTGCATTTGTCCCTACAAACTAGACACTGCTCCAAAAAAAATACAATTTACCCTATACTAAATAGATACATTTTATGTTATAGCTGCATGAGATAGTGCAACTGCAGCAGTTAAATGTTCACAATAATAATAATAATAATTAAATATGTTGAATTGTAATCTCTCATTGAATCAATAGCAACAAGATGGCTCAAACATCAATTTCTTAATTAACGTCACGATAAATCCCAGTTATCACTGCCTTTTCTTTTTGCCTGATAACAAATGACACAATAATATAGTTTTCCCCCTTATTTGCTCTTTTCTCAGAACATCCAATAAGTCTGCATTTGAAATGGCAGAGATAGTTATCAAACCTATTAAATGAACCGCTTTTTCTTAGTAAACTGAGATACTTTTAGATTTGAGCAGCTTCTAACAAGGTTACTACGTTTCTTTATTTCACAGTTTGAGATGAAAATGATCTCAGATGGCAACATATTTTTATCCAACTTTTTAAATTTCTCATTTTATAGACTTTCATTATGACAAATTAGTGGAAGAAAAATATAGCTCACTTCAATTTCTTGATGTGATAGTGTATACAAAGCCTTAATATTTTCACAAAGATTTAGTGAGACTGAGATGGCAGTGAGCATCAGAGATTTTTACATTCCTTAAGTCGGTTAAATCTATTTGTATGGCACATCTTAAACAGCTGTTGAACAAAACGCTGCACCTTTAAAATGATCAACTGAGATAAAAACAAAGAATGGCATGAGGAATTTTAAAAGGAAACATAAAATGACAAACTTGAGCAAGAAATTACCCACTTGGAGCAGTCAGAGCTCATTCTGATTAAAAGTCGAGGAATGAATATGAGCTTACAAACGTCTAACGTTGGGGAGGACCCGATCTGAAGAGGCAGTCTGGTCCACCATTTAGGTGCGGTCCCAGCAAAAGCCTGCTCTCCTCTGGACTTTAAAACAGATAGTAGTGTTTGTTCCTCAGACCTCACTAATCTAAAGGAACTGTACCAGTTCAGCAGATCAGAAAAGTGCAAGATTTGCTAAGCATTGCCTTCAAATTTAGCTCTCTTATCGTGTGGGCAAGATAAAGTTGCACCCCCATCCATCCCGGTTTATCGCAGGTCCAAGTGTTTAAAACTTTTTATTGCTTTGACTGTAGACATGGGCAGGGCACTGGACTTTTTAAGTTGGACATACATTTGACTTTACTTGAATAGTTTGTTCTCTTGTCTTTTCTATTTTTAAGAATAGCCTAGAGTTGAGCCTTTGCATTGCACCATTTTTACGCCCCCAGAGAAATAGTAAGTGATTGATTAATAATAAGGCATTATTAAACACATAAAGTATAAATTGAACTTTTTTTATTTTGCTACATTTCTATAATTATGTAGGACCAGGAATTTTGATATTTCTAATTGAGATTTTTTATTTTACAGATACACCACAGACGCATTGCCTCGTTTCCACCTAGCGGTACAGCTGGTCGGTTTGGTACGCTATCTTGTTGTCCAGCGCAGTCAGGAGAACATTTCCAACGTCAGATGGAGTCTGACTAGGCAAATGCCTAACGTGGCGTCTTGGTAGAGCGAAGACAAATGTGACGCGCCAGAATGTCTCGTGCTTGTCACACCCGGTGAAACTTTTCTGTCCGCCAATCAATGGATTGTGTTGTGTTACGCCAGTAGCTCCACTCCAACCGTACCTTACCATTGTCTCATAGACCTACAACTTAAAGAGCCGCCTGAATGGTGAAGTACGGTTCAGTTGTATGAGCCACTTTTACAGTGGAACCGGACAAAATAGCATACCGAACCACACCGACCCGTGCCGTACCACCCGGTGAAAACGGGACACAAGTGTGGATTTGTGCTTCACATGAGGCAGATCTTCTGCCAGCTCATCTACAGTGGGGCTCGATTTAAAATAACACCAATATGTGTCGACACAGAAGCGGCTCCACATGCCCGACAGGACTACAAGCTGCTTTCCTGACCTGAACGGAGGCAGGTGTACAAGGGTTGGGAGGGGTATAGATTTTCTCAGAAGTTGCCCCAAATTATGTTGCAATTAAACAGCCATCTGTAGCCATTAGCATCGGTATTCTTCAGCTAACAACTCTTTAATATCTCATTCAATAAAAGCCAGCTCTCTCAGCCAGAGAGCTACATTTGATCTAAAAGAGGGTGCAATAGCTAACCCTGTCAGCTCCTCTTTCCTCTCTCTCGCTGTGGATGTGCCTCTCTGCGCACGCATGTGTGTGTCTGGTGTGTGCACGTGTGTCAAACCAGTGGAGAGGTATTAGCCTAATGGCAGTTGCATTCAAACACTTTTATTAGCTTTTCACATGCCTCTGCTGGACTCCAGCCGCCGTTTTAGCTCTGCTTGCTTTAGCACAACACACGCACACACACCCATATGCGCCTGCTCTACCTCTGTCAAGCACCCGTACCCTGAAACACACGCACACACACAGAGTCACAGGTCTCTAAGTGAGACAGGGCCCTCGGTAATTTGCTGTAGTGGAGCAGAGTGGCACTAAAAGCCTGCTGGGTAATTGAGAGGTTAGGGGACGGAGTGAAGCCGACTGCCCTCTGCATTTGAGTGTGCATGCAGGCGTGTGTGTGCGTGTGTGCGTGTGTAAGCAAAGGCCCCTGCTCTCTCTCATTATGCTGTGGCTCCTGCCTGCCTGTCATTGTCTGGACGCGGCACCCACAGAAAGCAACAGTAATGCACAGTGACACACTGCGTGTGTGCCTGCCTGACTGCGTGTGTGTGTATGTGTGATGAGACATCATGTCCTCTGAAAAATAACAGTATCCCCAGAATGCCCTGCAATCTCCTGCACAATGTGCCTAAACGCAGACACACACAGACACATTCATCATGCCACCAGATGGATCTCAAATGCACCTTACTTATTTCCATAACAGGTGTGTAATTTGTACATTGGGCCACAAGAGAGAGGGAATCCTGCTCCAAGAAAGCATTTATGTAATTTAGCAGCATGTTAGTAGTTTGCAGCCATTGATCACTGGTTAGTTTAAATACTTGTAATGTACAAAAGCATGTTCTGTCCTGTTATAACACAATGCTCCATGAATTTTGAGATTTTAAGTGATAGCAGCGCGCGTCGACAGAGTTGTCGATGTGATTCAAAAGGCAAATGATAGATGGCTTTCACATTTAAGCAAAGTGAAACCATTTATTTCTGCCCATTCTTCTTCTCAATGTGCCTTCAGTTCAGGTGGACTGGATGAAAAGCTACTTTGGACGGCATATTGCAGTTATTTCATTTCTCTCTTTCATCTCTGACCAGCTTCTTTTTCAGGTTAGCAGAAAAACATCCCTACAGCATGATGCTGCCACCTCCATGTTTCACAGCGGTCATGAGTTACCGCTGGCTTCTTTTTCTGCTTCTCTGAATAATGCTCCAGTTATCTGGGCCAGACAGGTCTTCATAGATCTGCAGTTTTGACATACTGTATATGAGACCTTCACAGAACAGCTGGATTTATCCTGAGATTAAATTACACACAGAAGTACCTTAATTTACTAACCAGGCAACTGGTTGCAGGATTTTTGGGGTTTCTGATTTAGACTTAAAACAAAAGTATGACATGCTTTTTGTAAAATGAATAAACCCATGTAACGTTTTCCCTCCACTTCGAAATCAAATGCATTGCAGCTTGTGGGTCTGATGTGATAAAAATTGAAAAAAGGATTTCTTTTGTGTACTTTATACTAATTAATCCAATTAAATTGAAATGCAAACGAGCATTTTTTTAGTTCACAATAATGCTCTATTTTCTGTTACTTTGATGTAAAATCCCAAATATGGTTATAGAAAACATGACGCAGATTTATTTTAGTTATTCACATTACTTAGAAATCTATGCTTTTTTTTCCCCTTGTCTCTTCTTGTCCTGCTACTGTTTGTGAGATCGATACGTTGTCATCTTTCCTCAATACCTGTCACTCACAATATCTTCAGGCAGGCCTTTATGTCATGCACGCATGATGTACTTGTATACAACTTGGTCCGGTTCGGATGCAAATCTGCTTCCAGGCTGAACTGCAGGGTTGTTTCTGGTGTTCCCTTACTGAACATATTGGTAAAAGTAGTAGAGGAAGAAGAGTTTGTCTTACTAAATAAGCTATGATTTGTGTGTGATGTGTAAAATGTGGAGACTTCCAGTTCAGGCACATTTATTTGTTTCTGTTGCTAACAATGCTCTTTCTCTTAGATTAGTTCTTACAATGTTTCATTCATAGGTTTCCTTGGATTGTCATTTTAATTTTTCCACTGTCTTCTCAGTTATGTTTATCCATGTGGCGCAGACGACATACTTTCCTCTTCTTTTGGCTCCGGATCCTCCGTTTCTCTCCACTGATCCCTTACTCTGTTTTTTTCCTCTAACTGACACTGACATCAAATCAATAATTTCGCCTTTTTTTTGTCCTTTTGTTGGTTTTTGGTTGCTCGCTCAAGTGACATTGGCTGAAGCAGAGGAACCTAGAGAATCTCTTGTTACCAAGAGAAAGAGGAAGGAGAGCTAGAGAAACTGGAGGAAATAAAGAAGGAAGTTTGACTGAGGACAGTGACAAAAGCAGCAAGCAGAGAGGTGCTTCTATTGCATTGTCTGCAGGGTTTGTGCAAAAAGTGTTGCATCCTTATAAGAAGAAATAAAAAAAGGGCTTCATTCACAAGTGTAAAAAGTATTTCTGTTGACAAAGCTGACAAACTTCTCTATGCCGTAGTGTTCGGTCTCCATATAATGTTTAGGCAAGCCTCGTCAGAGCTGGAAAAAGACTCCTTACCGTCCCGCTTCCTGTAAATTCACCTCTAGTCTTACTTATAAAATTTGTTTCCATTCATTCCTTAATATCTTTTAATGAGCAGATTATATATTGGCATGACACTAACACCCTAGCTCTTATTTCTGTTTAAAAATATAATGCGACACATAATTTCTTCTTTTTTTCTTTTTTCTTTCTTTTTGCAAACACAGTGAACTTTGTGATTTCATGACTAAATTCTAAAAATCACATCCTGTTTTCATGTGCAATACTTGCAAAATGATGAAAGACTGCCAATGTTGTATAGTCAACCAGTCTAATCTGGATTTTCACTCTTTACAACTTAACTTCACGTCTGTCTGTTTGTAATGCGACTTGCTTTCTTTTGTCTTCAAATAGCAGTTTGTTTCAAAAAAGGTGTGCAGAAAGCAGCTGAAACATGGCTCGTTAACATTTATGACGCTACAAGCGTCATAAATGTTGCTTGTAGGAGAGAAAATTTTATTTAAGATTTGTCTATAATTTTTAACCAATTGTATCAGAACAGAAATGAAACATTTGCATTCGATAGTTTGATGCTATCAAGTATGGAAGCTTAGACCAATAACTGAAACCAATCCACTGGATTTACTGCACAGTTTTACTTCTAAAGACATAATTTAAACTTCACAGTCCAGTCAAAGTTGTTTCTCCTCTTGTGTAAAAAGCAGCCCTTGTTCAGTTGTCGTTCTTAACTGTAAAAGTGACATGGCAGCATCTGCTGTTTTCCTGATAGTGATGGGGAAGTTTGCAAACAAATGGCATGCAGCGGCTACAAGGTACCACAACTCACACAAATGTGCAAATGCATGCGAGCTACATTGGAGACACGCATACAAACACATAATGCCAAAAAGAGAAGCAAGTTAAACGCATGTAAAAGGAAGTTGGACTGTTAGTAGGATAATTTAAAAAAAATGTGTGCAAGCAACTTCACACATTTCATTTGGTTGTCGATGAGGGTTCGTTGAGGAGGATCTGCAAGTGTACAATGTCAAACAGCAAGTCAAGAAGCATGGGTGCTTTAGATTATTTGCTTCATAAACGTTCATTATTTTTGTCGCATTCTTTTAGCTGCAGACTAAATATATTGGCAATTTGTGACTCAAATGGAATAAAAGCCCAAGTCTTTTTTTGCATTGTGCTTTACAGCATACAGCACTGCATGTATAAGTGTAACACTAGCACCACTGTGTTTCACACTTCTTTGCTTCCATATCTTCGTCATTGCCTCCTTTCTTGACTCAGGCGCAACAACTGCGGTTCAACTTCAACCTCCGGACTCTGTATCAGTCCTTAAACACCAAAGCATGCAGAAACCATCTAGATCTGACTCAAATTGGCATCTAAGAAATTAAATTTCAACATGAACACTACGTCCAGCTAATCTGTTTCTAAATATAATGACAGGCTAATGTTGCATTAAGGATGCATTAAGGAGTCAAAATACTTGTTTCCTAAAAAGTGTGCAATTGGATTTAAGTAACCATTGCATTCAGTCATATATCCATCTATCCATTTTCTTGTTGTTTTTTTTTGATAGGTTTCATATGTAAAGGCTGTCTATTCTGCACATAAATTTGGTGTAGGTTTTATTAGAAGTTGTAAATTTTATCAAAAACTAAAAGGCACTCTGAATATCTGAGTCTGGAAAAGTGTTTAATTTTGACATGAAATATGTGCAGTTGAGGTTCTTAAACAACCTCAAGTAGATTTAAAGATACTTCTCTCAAACTGTATCTAGCTTTCCTTCAACGACAGCCTCAGATTTGTGGAACGCACCAATAACAGCTGTCCTGCCAACAGGTTGCTATACCTGAGCTTTAGCTCTTTGCAGCTCCTCTAGAGTGACCATGGGCCTTTCAACTTCATTAATCAGCTTCTAAAACTGGTTTGTGTAGCTCGGTGACCCACGAGGCGCTCAGAGGAGACGCTATTGCTACAGTGCTGCGAAATAAATCTAGCATTGGGACGAGTGAATAAAAAAACTTAACTTACTGATGGTGACATAATAATCATGCAAACTTTACACAATAAAGCCCAACACCCATAATAAAGGAGAAAATATTCAACACGGCGTACACAATAGTCCCTGATTAAGATCCAATGTGATTTCACACTACTTGGCTCGGCACAGAGATTTAATTTACCGCCACTGGACTGGGAGAAATATCTGCGTAGACTGGAGGGTCGCTGAGCGGCGGTAACGGGGGTGTAGATATTGTGGATGTGTTGTGGGCTGGTGTCTGTTGACATCAAACTGGGTGGGCTTTGGAGTTTGGGGGAGGGGAGAGGCGATGTAGTTTGTTGGAGCTGAGGGGAGCCCTGTCAAGAACAGTATCAGCCCAAGTGTTGGGGCCTGTATTTATGCTGTCGCTCTGTCTGCAGAAATTAGTCATGTCCCTTTCTGGAGACGTGGAGGCAAGAAGACAGACGGAGAGAGGAGTGCGTCTCTATCTGTGCTTTCTATTTTTAGCAGCGCTTTGTCCGTGGACAAGAAGAAACTCAATTGCTTTGTCTTTTAACGTAATGCGGGGTCGGGTACGCAAACGTGGCCGTGTTTATGCAGCCATTAAGCATAGGGCCCAAAAGAGGCAGATATTCAGACTGAGTATTGCTGCATATTCTCAGACCCAACAACGGCTGCTGGGAATCCTCTGCCCAGTGAAATCAATATAAACATACACAGTCGCTGACACGTGGGACAGGAAAGGAGTGCGTGCGCGCGTGTGTGTTTGCGCGCCACTGGTTGATCCAGGGAAAATAGCTTTTGTTGAGTCCCCTGTGCTATGTAACATTACAGAGTAATTACAGAGTATGTGCTTTGTTTAGGGGATGTCTAATTATGCTGTTTTGGTTGTGCAGAGCCCTGGGGTGTCCGTGTGTATGTGTGTGTCTCTGCGAGAAGACGCTAATTGTGGAGGCGGTGTTAGCGGTAGAGCAACTGTCACAGAGAGAATGGGGGGAAAAAAACAAGCCTCAGTGATGCACTTTGGCCTATCCGCTAATCTTTGGAACCTTTCTGCCCATCAGGATGTCATCTGCAGCATCTCGTAGTACAGTATCTGTTCCATTAACTAAAGCATCTTTTCAGACCTGGTTTCCGTTACAGCTGTTAGTCTGGATGTGTTAAATTAATAACTTTTCAGCTCTTATAAAAGCGCTACCTTGTCTCCTTTCAAATGTGACTGCAGTCTTTAGGCTGACCTTTTGATTTGTTAGCATGAACAGAAGTCATTTTGCTTTGAGTCTTCTACATGCAGTTTGTCTTATTTGTAATGAATACACTGAATACACTGATCGGCCTTTCCGTGACTTTTATTTGTGTGATCTCTTGAGTCAGAACCTTGAAAAGGTATTCACACCCCCCTGAACTTTTTAAAAATGTTATCACGACACAAACCTCAGTGCACCCGCATCTTCTGCATTTGTAGCAAAAAAAAAAAGGCGTCATCGATTATTTTTTTGGATTATCAATTAGTAATTGGATAGTAAAAGGTTATTATTAGGAGATTTTTTGGTACAGAGTTGGAACCAGGTGACGTTAACGCTATGCCACTTGAGAACAGATTTACGGTTTATTTTTATCTTAAATGCAAAATGCATATCTTTTTTGCACGGTTTTGGCTTAATCACTGCTCTGAATATGAGGTTCCTTCAATAATTGGCAATTTCTTGAGGAAGCTCCAGTTAACGATTAACCGGTTGCTAAATTATTTCAATAATTGATTCACCATTGATTTTACTTTTCATGCCATTTCTCTTATTTACAAACATTTCTATTTAGGTAAATGGCATAATGTTGATTTAAAAAATGCACTTGATAGCAGATCATGGCAGGTGAATGTGTATATAAAATGAAGAAAAGAAATGAGGCATTGAGAGTAGGATACGCTAATGCAGTCTATTAAGTGAGTTTAAGAAACGGAGAAGTACTGCCTCAGGATTTCATTGATCCTGTGGTCCGCGATATTGTTTTCTCATCCACTTTAGATGGTTAGTCCTCTTCATGAACTTAATCATCCAAAGGAGTAGGCAGAAAAGACCCATGTTTGTTTTGATTGTCCTAGGGAGAAGGACATAATGGCAGCATGATGTTTATGAAATGATTTGCTTCAATAAATTCTTTGTTTCTTTTGAGGCCTGAACAAGGTCTCAGAACTCTGACGGCGTCCTCCTATTTATGTCCATTAGAAATCCATCCTACCTACTCCAGCTCACAAAGACGGCCCGGAATATGTCTCATTCGTCTTTGTTTATAGATTTCTAATTATCCAGGTTCATTTAGACTTGGCAAGAAGGAAAGTGATGTTTCACATCAAAAGGAAACATGGCTGTGAATAGCTGCAGGCCAGCTCTAGGAAGGGGTCAAGGTGCCGAGATGCGTCCTTGTCCACACTGCAGTACAATGCGCTGCTGTTACTGATGCATAATTGCCAGGCACATTAGTTCCAGTAAGTTGTGGTTCAGGAGGGAACATTTTTGGACATTGTTAGCCTTCATTTTATATAATGTGTTCCTCATTTGTCAATGGAATACAATGGAGAACATTTCATTACTGTTGTCATTTAGAGAGTGCACCATTACGGCCATAATCCATTAGAAATGAATGATAGAATAATGAAATTGCTGCAGCAATGTTATCTTTTCACTGATTGAATTGAGGATGGATAGTCTATAACACAATGGGAATCTTGTACTGTTAATGTTTCCCAACCGGCAATTTTACTTAAAGAAATAATTTAACCAATATGAATTAATTTTAGACTTTTGGCCTGAAACAATTGAGAAGATTTTAAGAAAACTACTATAAACTGATTTTTAAAGTTATGTCTACACTGATGTCTTCTTGTCCTTGGACTACTGTGGGGTGGAGGGCTGTTTTTTTTCCCATAGCAGTCCAGTGTCATATATTTTAAATCTTAATTTAAAGTCTGTAAGCTGTAAGTCAATAGCTTAATGTTTTATAACAAGTTTGTACTGTAAGGGTACATGAGTGATCTTTCAGTGGTCTGTAAATAAGGTGGTAAAGTAGTGAAAATGGCCAGCAACAGGATATATTCATGCATAAAAATGACTAATGTCACAAAACAGTACTTTAACATTGCAGCATGTACAGACACTATGGCTGACATCCATACCAATTCCTTTTTATTCTACATTCTCGACCTTTGACCTTGGATTCACACACTGAATCAGTATTTGTTCAGTATTTGTGCCATTGCAGATTTTCTTAGTTTTTTGCATTTTAGTCACACTTAAATTTTTCACGTCATCAAACAACTTCTGATAGAGAGATGACCTTGTTAAATGCAAAATACATTTGAGTTATGATTATATCTAGCGAGGCAAATTGCTATGCAAAGAGACTTGCTAAAATTTGAAAAAATACTTGCCATTTTATCAATATGAATCAACTAAACCATTGGAAATAAAAAAAATTACCTGAACACTAAGCACTGCACATCTCATTTGCCCAAGTTGAGGCCAGTATTTATGAGTAAACACTGGGGAAAAAATGTCAAGATTTGGTGTATCTGTAATGGTCCAAAGCACATCAGCAAGTAGAAACCTAAGCAATTATTTTCAAATGTTGGTTCAATAGTGCAACTTTAATTTCCTTATAGAAGAAACCAAACAGCAGGCTGGCCTGTAACACCCATTGCTTGTCGAACTCGTAAAAGCAAAAGGAACTGATTCATCTAAGCAGCAGTAGATTGTTTCTGGTGACAATAGTTACATGCAACCCATGTGACCCAATGGTTGTTACACAAAACTGGGGATACTTTGTTTCAGGGAGTCCATGTGATCATGATGGCATGATGCTTTTTTATTTCATATAGCACTGCCTGGGGGTTCTAAGGTCACACCCATCAAGCAGCTTGTATGAGTCCTGGCCTTTTTGCGGCAGGATGTCTTTGAACTCATATGTTATCTTAGATCTTCTTTTATTCCAGAACTGTGAGACCCTCACCTGTCACCAACTGATGTATTTATCGTAGAACCTTCCACAATTAGCTTATTCCCCCTTAACAATTTATGCGTGTTGCTTGCATAAATTGTAAATGAGATGTTCAAGTATCTAAAATATTCCGTACGCTTTTCCACCTATTCCAAATACTTTTTGATCAAAATGAAAAAAATAAATAACAGTTCTGTGTTTCCAATGCCATGTTCATGTGTGCGCCTTTGTCTAAAAACTTAAACTTGAGTCAAAGAACTTGCAGGCTGGCACAACAGTGCTGTTGGATAACAAGCCAAAACCTCCCTATTTGTCTCCATTGTATCCTGCCTGTAATTGAATCAAGTCGTCAAGTCAGATGCTTTCAGTCATGCAGCTGTGGAGGTCACTGTCTGTGTTTGTGTGTTTGTACAATAACTTATTTTCATTTTGAGTCTCCTCATGGCCCTGTTACTGTCTTCATGCGACCTTATGTGTGCAACAGTTAATGTGAGATTGTATGCGTGTGTATGTGTGTGTTTGCCTCTTATTAGTTGTGTGTGACAGTGCCTGTGTAGATTGTATCCAGGTGGTTAGAGTTATCCCGGACAAATGCAGTTAAGACTGTACAAGCAGCGCGATACAGTCTACTGTATTCAGCTCCAATCAATACAGTAACAGTTGGAATTTTTTTTTCTCAAAAGAGGAATATTTACTGCAAATGTAAAATCTTACATAAACAGATTCAACATGAAAAAAAATTGCAGCTTTCTTAAATAACGTCTTGTCTCTGTGCTTGTTGTACTAGCTGTATTTCCATCCAATTATAATGCAAATTCTGAGCGAAATTTTAAAATGTTGCAAAAAAGAAAATGTGGATTAGGCGTTTTTCATCTGCTTAGTGTATTTTTGTCAGATGTTGATGTTACATATGAAGGTAATAAGGTAAGGAAGTGGAGGTTGCAAACAAACATGGACCTTGTATCTCAGAGACATGAAGAGAAGTTTTCAAGAAGGTGTTCGTAGAAAGAAAGAAATGCAATTAAACTGCATGACAAGAGGAAAACAGCTGATTAAACACATGAGGTAAATGTTTTCAAAGTCAGAACTTATTCAGGAAGTGCGTTTCCATCTGGCTTTTGCCACATGAACTCTTTTCAGGAAAGCCAAAACCCACCCGAGGTTTTTTTGCAAAATCGAGAAACTAATTTTGGATTTTCCGATTTCTATCTACCTTTTCAAATACAACACAATAAAATATTAAAAATAGTTTTAATGACATTAAAAATAATGGAAATACGTTTTTAATTGTTGATGCTAAAAGTTGCTAACTTAATCTTGGCCACTCGGCAGCAGCTACCACACAGAAGAAGGATGCTGTCAGTGAAGGCTGGTAGGCGATATCGCCGATGGCCCATTATTTAGAAAGTTAGCTAATCTGAAACAAATCACTACCACTTACAACAGAAACCTGCTGCTACAAATGAAAATAATTATAGAAATAATATAGCAAATGAGACATGATTGAGAAAAACTTCATCAAAAACCATTGTAACTGTTTTAATTAGGGTCAAGGCCAGACCACAGAAACGCCTCTGCTTTCTATCATCGCCGGTTGCAGAACTCGATGTGGTGTCTGATCGCAAGAAGCTTGTGGCTGTGCGAGATACTGTGTGTGGAACGCAGAGCATTGATTTCATTGTTGCAGAGCAAGGACTGAGTGCGATGCTGCAAGCGTGCGTGTGGGGAACTGCGTGGAAAAACAAAACTATAGAAACCCTTTCAGACGATCCTTTCTCCGCGCTTCCATCAGGAGATAGCAGAGACATTGAACTGTTGCAACAAAAGCAGATTTCCATCAGACAGAGGCTCCGAGAAAGAGGGGCATTGTGTTGAAAGGGCCTTAATGGAAGCTCCGCTTAGAGCTTTATTCACACTAACTGTACTCTCAGGTCACCAGAAGCACAAATGTGTACACTCACTTTTCCCATATACTACCAAACACACCTTGTTCTTCTCCTCTTAAGTCTGTGCTCTTGTTTTTGTAATGCTTTTCAAGTGATGGAAGAGTTTGTGACCAGACAGTTGCTTGACACCAAAGCACTTAAAACACTTTGTGCTCATCTCGCACTAAAATAAGATGTATAACAGGGTCCGTGTATACAGGTGAATGCATAGCTATCTATATATCTAAATCTCAATTTCTCTCTGGATTGACCTGGATCAGCCCTTACATAAATAAGAGTGGACACGTGATTTTTCGCAGCACGTCTTAAATGTATAATTTCCTTTCTTTGTTTTTCAGAATGTTGTTTTATTTTCATCCAGTACCACTTAAAACATAAAAGGCCCTGTATCTTCGAGGAGTTATCCTCTGAATACAACGTAAATATCTCATACGGACAACAAGGGATGAAATTTGAAAAAAAGATGATGAAATTTCCTAAATTGTTCTGTTTCAGAGCTAAATGTTCTGAGCTTTAAGATGAACTCTTTTGAATTGTCTTGGAAGGTTCACATAGTTCAATTTTCTGAAAAATCCTGGTTTTATGACTTAATAAAAGTTAATACCAACAAATTTCGGAAATATACTACATGTGAATTGTAATCTAAGCTTGAAAAATGAAAAGGTTTTATTAGAAATTGACATCTCTGCAGGTTCTTCTGCAGCTGACATTGCACACATATTAGCGTCTCTAAATAAAGCCACACAAAACAGAAGAAAAAACCTATTACAACACATGTAATATAGAAGGTGCTATAAACACACAATAAGGCAGTGTAAAGATAAAGTGGGACATTGGCATCCTTACCAGGGAACAAAGTCACACTTCTTTCTGTTTGCGCTCAGCTTTAGGGATTCTCTTTTTTCACTGGGTTAACAAAGTTGTTCATGGTTTCTGCATCCCCATACTTAGAACCGTGTGGACCTCACTGACAAGCATAAACATATTAAAACCGTTTTAGCTAAGCTTTCCAGCAATAAGAAACTACATTTTCCCATTGCAGTCTGATGTGGACTGACCTGGTTCAGCCCCTAGATATGCTTATTTATCATCTGACTGTTCAAATGAAGATACGTTTGAATGATTTATCACTGGAACTTCATGGATTTTTATTTCCTTGTATTTTCTGAGTGATCATTGGAAAAAAATGTGGCTTTTGCTTGTGGTCAAACCTCTAGGCTTATTTGGGCCTGAATGCCTGGACTGTGCACTGTTAAATGAAGGAGTCAGGTTTGGGAGGGTTATTGGCTGGCGGCTGTTGGATTGGTATGGCGGATCAAATCTATGCCACACAAAAACTAAGAGGACGCAGAAACCACTTCCTTTCAGGTAGGACAAGAGACACGAACCAGGAAATGTTTGAGTTTTGGGTTATTTCCAGAAGTTAACCTTAGCTTCATTCCAAAACATTTTCCTGTAGTAACAATTATCACCAATCTTAATGATCTAACTCTTTATTTGGGTTTAAGTTGAAGAACTTCATGATTTGAAAATAAGCTGTAGCACTCAGCTGATGTAACAACCACCAATTGCTGGTACAGTATTCTTAGGGTCTTAAACCTCGCCTTGAGTTCTTGAAACTAGTCGCTGTGACCAAAAAGCTTAATCTTGGTCTTGTCTGACATGTCCATGTGGGCCATAATCAGTCAAGTTTGAAAGTATGTGTTTTGAAGCAGGCTCTCTTCTTGGCCTTCTCATTTAGCTATGTTTTGGGATTTAGGGCAATAGACCTAAATTTTTGCGAAACGTAATGTTTGGGTTTTACTCATTTACTTAAATATCTTACTTCTGTTTCATCTTTTTGTATTTCGAAGCTCAGTTTACAGCCTGGTTTCAGTCCAGCTGTGATAAATGTAAATAATGTGAATAAGTTTTGCTGTAGTCTTCAGATTTTGATCAGGAGTGTATTTTTGGCCTTCCCTGTGCCAGCTACAGCAAAACGCCGCCAAAACAAAACCAAACACCCTCCATGTTTTATTGTATTTCTGTAAATGGTTATTTTTTCCCTCTGTAAATACAACGTAAATGTGATGAGCCAAAAAGCTCCACTTTTGTCTCATTAGTGCAAAGGACATTCTTCCCCCAAACATATGGACATGTCATTATTCATTTTGCTAAATTACATTATGAACCTTTTGTGTTTTTCTACCAACAGTGAAACCCTCCTGGGTCGTCTCTTGTTACGGTTCAAAACACAATGACCAGAAAGGGACTTACCTTGATGTTGGAGTTCAGAGTGAATTGTTTTGGACGGTTCTCTTGGCTCGTTTTCTACAAGACACAGAAGTTGTTTGATCAACTTGGGGTTGAAATCTAGGGTCCACTCTCTGGGGGCTTGGCTCAGGTAACCTGAATTATAGATGTCTTGAAATATTGGCAACTGTGGCAAGAGGAACATGGATCTTCCTGTAAATGATCTTTTAGTCCTTACCTTTCACATGGATTGCCATAATCTTCATTTTGAGCTCCTCCGGCAGCTCTTGTCTTTGCTTTTTCTGGTCCATGTTCAGTGAGGTGTGTACTGCTATACCAAAAACTTGAAGGTACTTAAAATACTTAAGGCTAACCTCGTAGCTTTAAGCTTTAATAGTCACTTGAAAGTACAGACAAAGCAGTAGTCCTTTTTGCAGTTCTGTTTAGTCTGTCACACACTAGAGGCAATCATGTAGACAATGGATACTAACCTTTCATTGAGTTACTTTTCTGCATTGCTTCAATGTGCTGCAAGTATACCAAAATATTTATCTCTGTCTACTAAAAGTGCTCTCCACTAAATGTCTGTTTTTTTAATCTAATCTGTGTTATTCTCCTCTATATTACTTGTAAACTAGGGGATAAAGGAGGCAGCCTCCCTTGGATTAACCGCTGACTGACTCCAAAAGTTTAAAGCAGACTTCCTTATTATAGGACATGTCAAATCTTTGCAACACATTCCCTCATATTGCATGTGCACACAAAAATACACAGGTTTTTTTTTGTTTTGTTTTTTTTCCTCCCCAAAGTAAGTACATTCAGTACAAATGATACTAAAGCGATGTCCCCACATCACATCCCTCCGTATTTTCCCCAGAAAAGACTACACAACGGCTGTTTCCAAATCTGATTGGTGTTATTTGTAAGTCAGCCTAAATCTCAGTGAAGCTACACACACAAATGGAACAGGGTTTACTAATCCATTTGTAAGGCAATAGACAGGCAAACAGGCAGGGGAGAGCTTGCCAAGTGTTGTAATCACAGCTAAAGATGATGAGCCCACTCCCATCCCTCTACACTCCTCTACAGTACGGCGTGTGTGTGTGTGTGTTTGTCCTACATTGCCTCCTTTACAAAACTGTGACAAGAGCGAGGGAGAAAATGAATCGGTATCAAGTGGATAATCTACAAAAGTACACTAGGAGCTTTTCCACCTTATGCAAGTCCCCCACTCTTTCATCCGCAGATACCACGCAATCTCTCCGAAAACAACAACAAGCCTCCGTTATGAGTTTTGAAAAGGCGGTAATTGTAAGCAGGTTGGGGGAATAAATTAGAATGATGTCAAAATACAGAGATAAATCCAGCTTAAGAGAGATGTGCGCCACTGTTTATTTGATTCCAGCTTTTCTCTCCATCCTGCTCTTTCTCCCACCCTCATTCCTGATCTTTTTTAGTGGGGTGGAAAAATGGATTTTTGTCAGTGATTTGGCCCTGAAATAGCTTATTGTCTAAAGCAGCCACTGTGCGAGTACAACGTCAACATCACATGTGTGCGCGAACACACTCGCCTGTTTCCATGGGGAGTAATGGCCGTGGAAGTGTGTATTGGCTCCGCTGGCACAATACGCCACTGTGTTCATTGGTTTAGTCGGGTGTGTGTGTGTGTGTGTGTGGGCGTGTGTGTGTGTGGTGTTGTATGCAGTCCTATAGTTGCTTGTTGATATTTATAGATGGAAGAATTCTGGTGTGGTGAGGAAGGGGGGAAGGAATGTAGGGAGCAAGAAAAGGAGAGTTAGGAGGAGGAAAGGGAATAGGAACTACAGAAGAAGGGCGCAAAGAGTTCTGGATCCTACAATTGCTTTCTGTTGCCTTCTCTAAATTGGGGTCCTATTAGTTTGTCACTAACAACTGAAAGTTTCAGAATCGCTGCTAATAGTTAAAAAAAGTAAAAGTTTATGAAGTTGTTTTTTTTTATATATTAACTTGTTTTCTTAGATTTTATTTTAGTTTCTTTGACCTGTTGCCATCTGTCTTAAATCAGATCTGCTTAATTATAAAGTAACAATATTTTTCTGATTAATTGGACACGATCACACAGAAACCTTGAAAGTAATAAGTTTATTTTTTGTTTTTCTTTGTGGCCAGGAGTGAAAGGGCTCTGTACACAGGAACAGCTTTTTGGCATTTTTCTCTTGAGGTCATTCATCAATTCCTTGTAAGGCTTTAATTAAATACTTCACCTTTGAATATTTGTATCGAAGTGTTGCCATATTACCAAGTTCCTACAATAACTTGCAAAAGCATTCATAACTTTTTAATATTTACTCAGCTTTAGACCACAAGTGCCTATTTTGGGGGGGTTTATGCTCCTATCCCTGCTGTAGAAACACATCCCCACTGCACAATGTTATTGCTATTATTGTATTGGAGTGTTGAGAGTGACTCGCATTCTTATATTTCTGTCACAGTTCTTTGTATGTTAGCCAAAAATTTAAATTTTGGTCTCATCTGGTTTTGAGATCAACAGCTGACGAGCTGTTGATCTCGTCAGCTCCTCCAGAGTCCCCATGGGGCTCTTGGTTGCTCTTCCACGTGGCTTTTTTCATTATGTGCTTCTTTATGTTGGTGTATCACATGAAATCCCAATAATATGTTGCGGTTCGTGATGAGACCATTAATTTGGTAGGATTGAGTGTGTCAAATCATTAACTTTGAAATCACAGTTTAAAATATTCTTGTATTTGCAACTAAATGACCAGCCAGTTGGCATACAGTTCGGGAAAAAAAAAAAATTAGATAAAAAAAGTGTTTATTAAAATACCCAGACTGAGGGCATTTTGAAATATATTCGTATTAAAAGTTAATTACTCTTGAAAATGTTAGATAAACTCTATTTGATTATACACGGAAGAGTAACGTGCTCATTAGCATGTGAAATGAAGCTACCAAATCTTAATCTGAAAAGATGTTATCACATAATACAGTTTGATTTAACGAGAGCAGGTCAGAGTCAGATTGACCTTTTGAACTTGTATCATTCAGAGCTTTGGCTCTTTGACTGCCACATTTTATATAATGCCGCCACATTTTTCTATCATTGAAACTTTTACTTAGTCATAAAAAGCGTGTTGAGGAATAGCTGTGAGTGTTTCTGTTTGCTCTGGCATAAAAGTTGTAAGTTATCTCTTGGCTGTGATGACAAAAAGCAGGGGCTCATTCTGTGTGGAGCACAAGGCCCGGAGTGAAGAGAGAACAGTGACAACAAAACTAGAAACAAGACAAGTGACCATGAAACAGGAAACGGTGTCATTGCCGGCGTGTGTGTGTGTGTGTACAGTATGTGTCGGCATATATTTGTGTATGAAGAAGTCCAGTGAGTGCTCGTGTCAAGGCAATATCATAATCACAGATTGTAGCCCTGTTGCTGCTCTGCTGGGGAAAGTTAGCTGGCACTGGTTGGGCTGACCGGCGCCTGTGTGTGTTCGTGCATGTGTTGTAGCATTTCTGTGTATGCATACACATGTACGAGTTGTTTGTCATGGCCTTGTCAGATCAGCCATGACTCTGCCCACAGCATGTGTGTCAACTCGAAGTGACCTTTTGCTATGCGTGTCCCTGGTAATGATGGGGGTGTGCGTGTGTGTGTGTGCCATGTGCGTATCTTGTGCTGCAGGCAGGGAAAGTCCCTGTCTTCCCCATACCAGGGAGTCAGATGGGACACCTTATTCATCTGTGTTGGGGTGAGTTTTTGTTCTTTTTGGAGTTCCCCATCAAAGTAAAGGGACGCTGGCATTTTAAATCGGTTTCATCAAACTTCCAGGACATCTGACCTTCTAGTAACTGAGCTGAAGTAATTCAGCAGCATCAAACACCTTCAGCAGCATCATTGTCGTAAATATTGATGATTAGTTGCTTATGGTATAACAGTTTGACTTTTGAGAGAGAGGGTAGAATATACTTTCTGTAAATTTCTTTCTTCCAATTACTTATTTTAAGTCAAGATATTTGATGACAACATGAGACATGTTAATTTTAATCCACATGAAATAAACTCACCAATAAGTAAACACGTGTGTATTACCAGATCTGTAATGATTTTAAATGGTGACATTTTTTTCATCACAATAAGGAAAGTAATTCCATAAAAATCCAGTCTGTCTAGATTTTTGGTTTACTATAAAGCCTGGACATTGAAGATTTCTCTGCCATTGTTTCATTGTGGGTTTCTTTATTTGTGCTCTCACTTCTGCCTGAGTTGTTCACGAAAGCTAAGTGTTAGCAGCATAACGTCCAATTTTAAAGTTTGGCCTGGGAGGATTTTATTGACTCATGATAATGTCGGGGTTTTTGTCGTTTTTTGCGGAACCAATAAACATCCTTAAAATGACGGGAGCGATGCCTGGAGTACGGCAGCTGTTCTCCTCCCGGAGCTGCTGGTTCAGCGAACAGCGGGACGAGCACGGCGGGATTATTTATACAGATAAACGGATAGACTGAACACTGTGGGCGGCTGCTTTAGATGAGTAGCTTTACTGAAAATATCGGAAAATAAATTTCATATCATCCCGGTCACAACAAATGGGTGGCGAAGTGCATAGTGACATTACATACCTGGTAGATCTTTCTGTGTGTGACGAATGCAGACGTCAAATCCAGTAGCTAATATGAACACAAACGCTACAAATGCCTGTGCAAGGTGAGAGTTCCTCTATTAAACTCACTGAAAATGAAAACGGAAACAGAAAGCTGGAGTATAGATATTTCTTTATAGTGGCCTGCTCACAAATAGGCAGGCTATTTGTGATCCTGCCTCTTTATTATCACATTGAATATAATTTCAGATTTTTGTATAACTTTTCTTCAGGTTAACTTAGAAAGTGAGCTATTATTGTTACAGGTTAATTTTCTGAAGTACAGAAAAGTTATTGTTAGAGAAGCTGAAATGTGAAAAATTGGTCTGATATTGATATGCGATAGTAATACTGCTGTTATGTTAGGTTTACCAATACTTTATTTTATCTTTTTTTATCCGATTACCCGATTAATCGTAGGAATAATCGATAGATTATTCGATTACTAAAATATTCATTTACAAGAGCCCTAATGTAAGTTTCTGGTTTCACCTGTACCTGTGAGACGAGGCAGCCAAAAAAAGTCCTTAGAAACAAGATTTTGTAATGCTTGCCTAAAATAACAAAAACACTTTCCTTATTGCTAATTTGCGAATTCCAGTAGCTCTGCTATATATTCACCACAGATGAAAAGAGAGCAAAATACTGTTAATAGAACTGTTACATAACTTGATACGAAAATGAAATGGATTGTTTTCCAAGGGAATGTGTAGTCTGTTGCCATGTTTTTTTTTTTTTGTTTTGCTTTGTTTTGTTTTTTTGGGTTGGTACCAGTGAAGTGAAGCCTTGCTGTACTTTAACTCGTAAATGTTTCCTCAATGGATATTATCCTCCATGAAAGGCTACCCGTCCCTTAGAGAAACCCCCGTTGTAAATATGTTTTTCTCCATACGTGCTTGTTAATTAGCTGTGCTCCATATCGTGCTGTGCGTTTCCTATGCCAAACAGATCCCCTGTCCTCTCTCTCCCAGCATTGTCCAGGCCTATATGAGAGCTAATTGGACGCTTGCTCGCCTGCCGTGACGGTGATCATGCAAATGTATTGGTGCTTACCAATAGCTGGACCCATCAAAACATTACGAGGGCCATTACCTAGAGCTGGGACTGGCCTAACGACCATATGCTCCCCCCACCCATCTTCCCCCCCAATTCCAAAACTCTTATTTATGTGTTTAATTTAATGTGCGAGGAAAGAATTTCAGAAATTAAATTTGGTTTTCGTTTGGTGCCTCTAGAGAGTGGCAGTGTTATAATAACATGGTAATTTTTTACACGTCTTTATGAGAAATGAGAAAATTAATTCTTTCTGACAAGCTGTAATTATTGGGCTTGGAACAGTTGCAGCCGAACAGTTTGGGCTGTGGTAGCCTGGCAGTGAGCTAAAAGAGGGAGGGAGAGAGGGGAGAGGTGCGGAGGAGGAAGAGAGACGGAGAATGGAAGGACAATAAGATCGGAAAATTGAGTTTTGGAGTGTTCCCTGATACGCATGCAGTTACAAAGGAAGAAACAAAAACAGAATAGAATGATGGTAGTGCTTAGCAAGGACAGAGGAAAAGATGAGAGAGGTGGTAGGAGTACCAGGGGGTGGGGGTGTTCAAGGTGTTAGTAGAAGAAGTTGAAAAGGAGTGTTGCGTACAACACTAAATGACAGGAAAAAACAGAGTAATGGATGGAAACAGTGGGGGGGGCAAATAAATTAAATAAAGATGGGAGTAGGGTAGAAAAGGAGAACAGGAGGGGGAGACGGAAATGAAAGCAAAGACAATTTGAAAGAAAAGGACGACAGCAAATTGGAGGGAATTAAAACCCAAGTAGCTGTGTAATAAATTAAGATAAAGATGAGTCAAATAAACACGAGTGAAGAAGTTTTGCTTCTAGCAAAACTGCCAATGCCTCTTAGACGTACAAGTTGAAATTCTCTGTTAATAAAATGTTATTTTTATGACTAATCAGAACACATGCTCAGATAATGATTTAAACTTCTTAGTATTTAAAAGTTGGATACATTTATTTTACTTTATTTTTGGCTGAAAGTACTTCATTGTACCTTCATTTGTAACTTCAACATATCTCATTGGACTTTTATGCGACAGACACAATGGTCACTAAGTGGAATGCAAATGACAGATGGTGTTCAAAATGCGACCTGCATCGGTACGTGTGTTTAATGGGATTTTCCTAAATAAACCCAGTGCAGCCAGTTTCCTTTAGAAACCACCCAATTACTCCATTTGTTTAATTCAACCCAAAGTTAAATCCTGCTCTGAAAATAGAAATGGTTTGGCACAATAGTAAACCTACCAAGGCATGACTTTCCTCCTAAATTGACAAGCTGAGCAGGGAGCCAAGAGGCCCAATTGTAACTCTAGAGGAGCTGCAAAGCCAGAGGTGAGAGGCTGTGTACCACAGGGCAACTATAAGTCAAGCACTTAAAAAGCGGCCCTCGTGGCAGAGTGGCTACAAAAAAGCCATAGTCGTAAGAAACCCTGTTTGCAGCTAGCTGCAAGCCCTGCAGGAGATACAGCAAACATGTGGAAGATGGTGCTCTAAGACCAAAACTGAATTTGTTTCTTTTTGGATGCACTCAAAGGTTATGTGTGGTGAAAATGTCAATCACCCTAAACATATGCTTTGTGTAGAAATGGCAGCTAAATGGAAGGGCATTCCTGAAAAAAAATGCTTACATGCTACATAAGATTTTAGACTGAGAAGGATGATTCAGCACAAATGACTGAACACCAACACCCAAAGCTGCAATAGAACAGCTTACGAGACATAAACTCAACAGAGAATGTATGGCCTGATTTTAAAACAGACGTTCAGCAATCATCCAGTTTGACAGCGTTTGAGTTATTTTACATGGGCAAAGGTTTTAGTGGAAAACTCTCCCAAAAGACCGCTGTAATTGCACCAAAAGGTGGATCTAAAAACTGTTGATTCAAGTCAGTTGCATATAGATTTTTCCACATTAAAAACAATTAAAACTAATAATTATTCTTCCACTTTATAATTATCCCTACGTGAGGGTATTTGATTGACGATCAGATGTGTCATATTGATATTTTCAGTACTAATGTGACGATAGGAAAAAGTTCAAGGGGAACATCTTTGACTGGTACTAAGGTGTGACGACCTTTTTCAACAAACATCCTTTCAGGTCCAGGAGAACGAGAAGCGCAGATGGTGAGCTGAGGCAGAAGAGCAGAAAGGTGACAGAGAAGACGAAGCAGATTCAAAAGAAGGTGAGCTTTTTAGACTAGAACGATGTGGGACACAGATTATACTCTGAAGAGCTGGAGATGAAGATTTCCAGCGTGTGTGTGTGTTACATGAAGGAGGAGTCGTTTCCACCTTGTCTGATGTCATAAGGCGCCTCCTCATGAGTACCAGCAGCCTCTCCTGTGTCAAGGTTACAGTACATTAATATTCACGCTTTACAGCTGCCTGGACTCACTCCAGGCCTTCCTAAGCTGTTTCCATCGCTCAGACACATTCAAAGCACCAGCATCTGCTCAGACTTGCAGAGCTTCTCTCTCTTTGCTCCATCAAGTACTGGCACACACCCGCGCACACCCCCACACACACACACACACCGCTCCCTCCTTTCGGTCCTAGCATGTGTTGAATATAGAGCAACACTGACATTATATGAACATATTGTATCTCTGTAGAGGATCTCTAAGGACTCTTTAGAAGCAGTCTTACAGCTGCGTTCTAGATTACACTATTTGGTGACCAATACAGTATCTGCCTGTTTGTGAGAGCGCGGTCATTTCTTGAAGGAGACGTGAGGATCGTTCTCTGCTCTTCACTGTGTGTTTGAAAGTATCCTCAACACAGTTCTATAGTTTTGAAATTAAACGCAGGTTAGTCACAATGGAAGCGTTTGAGTTTGTTGTATCTTAAAGCAATGCTGTGACGACAAAGGGTGTGTAAGGGTACATGTCGGTGTGTGTTGTACGTGTTGTTCCAAAACCATTTTCCCTTTATTCACCGAGCATGTTCCGTTTTGTCCTATGCTGTTAAATGTTTCATTCTAGCAAAGGCATGATGGGACCCCCTGGGGATGAGGCATCTGCCCACCCGACCACTTGTTGAATTATACATGACAGCAAAGGGGCAGTGTACGTGCGTGCGTGCGTGTGTGTGTGTGTGTGTAGGGGTGCATTTGTAGGTGTCAGTGAGTGAAGTGTCCAGTTTGTAGCGTGACTATATTCTATTGCTTCTCTTTGCTGAGGGCATTTTCAGTATGCTGTTCAAGAACATTTCCCTCGCAAACGTTTGCATTACTCAGCAGTTATATCTAGAAATGTTTCATATTTAAAAAAAAAAAAGTTTTTTCAAGTAAATCACAGATATCTGCTTAGAAATACATGTCTGCAGACACCTTAACATAACTGTCACACAATAAAAGCATGATTCTGGATGGAGATAATATTTTACAGGAGAGAATGTATATTTTTCTTTGCTGAGGAAGTCATTTATTTGATTATATATATATAAAAAAAGGCCTGGGTTTGATTGCTGACCAGGGGCTTTGTTCTTTTTCACTTGGCCTATTGTCTGTCTAAAACACAGTGAATAGAGACTATTAGTGTCACAAAGCCTTTTAAAAAGAAGATTAGAAATAATTTCAGATGATTAGGGCTTGTAGACATACCAGAATATTTGTACCTGTGGACTGTGTAATTGACACCTGGTCTATTACATTACTTCCAATTAAAAGATTGTGAAACTTTTGATGTTATTTGGATAAACTGTGAAAAGTTCAAGGTGGATGGCACTGTCAGAATATAGCGGTGCCATGCAATTTGAAATCTTACGGTGACTTTTAAACAATTCCAAAGTAATCTCGGACAGAAAAACCAACTTGCGACAGAAAACAAATGATCTCAACGCTATTAAATGAACAATGACTACAAACAATGTGGAGGACTAGCAGTGAACAAAGAAAAGCAGAGTAGAAATATTCCGAGTGAGTCAGTGACTTAAAACAGAGCAGGTAAAGCAATGAAACTGTATGACTCAAGGGCAGGGAACAAATGGGAATGAACAAAGGAACTGCTACAAAATGAGCCCGGCTGTAATAGGAACCTGAACACAGAATGTTGAACCAAGACAAAAATGAATAAACCTACCGTGTCAAAAGTAACAAAACCGAGGAAACCTTGAAAAGAAAAATCAAGTCGACTAAACCTGAAACCAACGTTCCAAGTTTTAGATATAAAACAGTGAACATACAGAGACCTGCAGGACATATGACTTACAGAAAGCCCTAATAATAGGATTCATGGTCAGACATCCAGGTATGTGTGTTCCACACCTGAGGTCTTGCTACCAAAGCTAATGAAAGACCCCATCTCCTCATGCAAATGAGCCCGCTGTTAACCCCAATCAGAAAGGTCGCTGAGTATGCATAAATCCAACACGTCCCTGTGCGCTAAGCCGACATTACACAATGGTCACCACCTACCATAGGTTCACGGGTAATTACTTGAAGGCAGAAACACAGAGGGCGATGGGGGTGAGGATTTTAGGTACGTGTAAGCATTGTCTCCTTTTTTTTTCCGCTTATGCAAATAAGAGGTCTGGAAATATAAGCAGGGCCCTCAACATTTGCATAAACGAAAGAAAAGCATATCGTTCCTAAATTATTGGATCGACTGTGTTCTGTTTCTTAGTTTAGAAGAACATTTAGAAGAATGGTAAGTCTTTCTTTGAAATGTCTGTTGCTTTAGTTCAATTTCATGTGCCAAGACCTGCTTTCAAGTAAAACCAGCTGGTTGGTTGTGAGCCTATTTATATTTACGTTAAAATGAAAGCAAAACATGGTTAATAACATAAAGTGAGCAAATGGATCCTGTGCCACAATTTAAACGTCCCCGGTCTTGTTTCTTGGTATGACACGCATTGTTTTCTAATGAACAGCACGTGACTATCAAAACTGTTGCGACTTCTTTTCCACTGGAGCCATGTTGGTCACCTTAAGACCATCACGCGCTCAACCCCATTTTTCTGGAGTTTGTGTAACAATACCAATCCCTGTTTCCACAATAAACCCTTTAAATATCACCAATAGATTCTGTAGTTGATCAATTTTGAACGATTAGGCTTGCCAAGCCAAATTAGAGTCGAGGACGATCGGCCTTTGTGACCCGAGTTGCCCGAAGGTGCTTTTGCCCTCTAAACTTCTTACAATCCATGTGAAATTGTGAATTCCATGAATGTTTTTATTAGCACATTTCACTGTCCAATTCTTCTTCACGAGCACGCCATAGGAAATCAGACTTAATGAATAAGACATTTGTCTAACCTTTTCAAGACAGCTGGTCCCATTTTACAACTGTCTTCCTTCTTCACGTAAGAAGTCTCTTCAACGAGTTTCATGTAACATTTAAATGCATTTTGTCCTGCATGTTGAAGTCAAATCCTATAAGCATTGCTTCTTTTTTTGTTCAAACTTAAATTTAGTGCATTGCAAACGTTGAAATTCTTCACATTGTCAGATTAAAACAACAAGTAAACACATTTAATTTTGATGAAATGTGATAAACTAAATTAATTATTAGGTAGAAGGAAAAGAATGCAAATATCTCCCATTTTATGGATTCTGACAGACAGAAACTGCAATGTAATTCTAGCTCAGACAATTTGGGTGGAAAGGGTCTAAACATTTTTTACCCCACCTGGTACTTTTGGTATAACATATAGAGAAGCTGGTTATTTATATTTTATGACCTTTGGTTCAACCATGTGATTCCCATTGTGATCATAGATCTCTTTCACTGCGCTGTTCTTTGTAACAATGCCACCATATCTTCAAACAGTGTAACAGGAACTTGAAGCCAAAGTTTAGTTTTATAATTTATACAATGCATCTAGTGTCCAAAAACCTAATTACTTTCTTCCCCACTTCAATTCTGTGAAAACCCATAGTATTGATGGAGCACACAGTGTTACTTTTTACATGGAAAGAAATTGTACCACAAATGACTCTTTATACAAACACATAAGTGATTAAGACCTTAAGCACATGAAAATGTCAAACTGACTTTTTGTTCAAGTAAACACTGGAGAGTTACGGGCCACAATTGACAATAAATCTCAGTTTTGTTCACAGTATTTGGAAAAATTGTAACTCAACTAAATTTGTTGACTATCTTATAACATGCTGATCTCTCAGCTTTTAATTTACACAGCAGACATTTCTTTGTCTGAATTTATAAAAAGCTGTAGATACAGACGTTCTTGTAATCCATTAAATGCAAGTTGAGTGTAGAGGCCTAAGCAGGAGAGGGTTCTGACTGTAGAAATCAATTTTGTATGACTTGAGAATTGGACTGAGAGGAGAGGTGCTGCCGGTGTTGTGTAGAGACACACAGGCGTTACTCCTGGTGTTAAGTCAGGTCACCTCTGGTAGCCATTTAAGGGAGCTTGATAGCACGGCTCCACATCACTGGGTTCCTGAGGCAACACTGCCATACAGCCCTTTCCCCTGTCTGAGCTGATGTACTGGATCAGCTCAGGCACCCACTTAAACCAAGTTGTTATCTTCCGGATGTCGAGGGCCTTGTGCTACAGCTTTGGGCCAACTTGCCACAAGAGCGGAAACAATGGCTGCATGACGTAGTTCCACACTAAATCACTGTTTGTGTCTAGCCCAGAGAGGTCACCCCACATTCATTCCAACTTGGTCCTGAAATTAAACAGGAAGCTAATTTGTGCTTATCCAGATAAACTGCTTTGACCGTGACTTGAATTTGGCACGTTTAGTGATGTACTTCTAGATAAGCAGTTTTAGTATCTCAGTCCCATATTGGACTGTCGCACAATCTGTGTCTTCAACCACAGCTGTCTCAGCTTGAGACATTTCGTTTTGTTCTTAAGTGCATTGTCAGTAAAAAGGATTAGAACATTTCCAAAAGAAGTTGTCTTATAGCATAATTTACTTTATGTATGGGGCAAGTTGAACTGTACACCTAAAAAAACACAAACACACACATGCACACACTCCACCCTCTCCAACTCTCCAACCCCATCAGAGGCTCAACTTGCCATGAAGTTACCAATTTCATTTGGTTTCTGCCCACACCTAAAATGCTACACTTTTATCTGTGGTTTATAAGCTCATGGTGTAGCTTTTACATAGCTCAATTGACGTATAAAACTACTTTAAAAGTATCTGTTATGGTCTAAACACAATTCTTATGAAACTTGTCATAGATTAAATTCACTTTCAAGAGTGTGAAATGTTTTTTAAAGAAATGAAAGTCTAACCAATTTACCTAAGAGGTTCTTACCTTCGCAAGTTTCATTAAATGATGCCTACCTCCAAACTATTTGGTCACATGATTAATGTTTTTTTTGCCATTTCCTCACAACAAGGGGTGGCTCAACTTACCCTTTGGCTCAACTAGTGCCAAACAGGTTCACAAACATTAAAAAGAAGCAAGCTTATATAACTCAAAAGAACCAATTACACAGCAGCAGGTACTGTGTTACGTTATGTTAGGTGATGAGACAAAGTAAACACCAATTAGAAGCGTTAATGGTCAGGCAGTGATACTGAGAGTTGTTCAATTTTAAGGGTATTAAACACAAAACCAAGCCTTAAAAACTTTCCTCCCAAAACAAAATCAGTGGGTGGAGCTAATGGAAAGTGCTGAATATAGTTAATAAAAAGGTGTCTGTTGAGACAAGAACGAGAGAGATCCTCTTGTCTCCAACAGGCCCCAAAACAGCCTGGGGAATTTCATTATCCCCTGTCCCTCTGTGATGAGGGGAAGAAAGGCGGACGTGAGAGAAAGAAAGAGAACAGAACAGAGGGGAAGAAGAAAAGAAAGAGGCGTTTGATAGAGCTGTGTGGAGACCGTGTGTGAATGAGCCAGTGAAGGGCAGCCATTGTCTTGCCGCGACCTCAATTTGGTACTGTACGCTCCTCTTTTTACTGCACTGTCTCGAGCCACAATGCCTCTTTTCTCCTCTTCTCTACTTCCTCTCTCTTAAAGAAATAGGGGGATTAGGGCCCACAGAGGGGAACTGCGTGTCCAGATTGCCAACTATCATGACTCCTCACCATGTGACGGCAAGAAGGCGAGAGATTCTTTTTGTAGATGTCCTGGTGTCACTTTTTTTTTTGCCCTCTTTCTAGCATTGTTGTATTTGCATATGAAAATATCAAATTATGTCAGGGTGCTTCTTTGTTTTTTTATATGTATAAATGAAGCATGTTTTAAGACGATCCAAGGAGGGAGGTGCAGGAGGAGAAAGACGCAGTCACAGGGACAAAGCGAGCGCAGCTGCACTTCCTGTTTACCAAGGCCTTGTTTGAGACAGTGGGGAAGAACAGAGGATGCATTCATTTCTTCTTTTCTACCTCCACTGACCCCCATCCTCCTCTCTCTTTTTCCTTTAGTGTTGTTTTCCTTTAATTCCCTGTTCTCCGTTCCCTTGTAGCGCTTCCTTTCTAGTCCCTCTTGTCTCGCTAAGAAGCTGAGCTGAAGTTTGGAGCATGAGCTAGTTTAGGCTACATGGACTGGAAGTCTGTAAAAGTATGGAGTTTGTTTTAAATATTTCCCATGTGTGGATAAGTATTGAAAAATCAAACAGCGCTTGCAAAAATATGAGCCCTGCCAGATTTGTCTCTGTTTCACACAGTCTAAAAGATCTGTCCGTGCATTCGTCCGTCGGTCTGCAGATCCTTAGATGTCCGGCTTGTATATTATTTTTGGGAAAATATTTCAAAGCAAAGAGTCAAATAAGAGTGAAAAAGTGAAACAAAGAGAAAAATCTGACGGATACAATTAACTTTTCTGGCAAGTTGGTTAACTTTTTTCCAGATGCAGTTCAGCTTTCAGAGATAGAAAAAAGCCTCACCATTCATTCCTTCGCACCACCACAACAAACACACAAGTCTATTAGAAAACTTAGAAGTCTGACTGTGCTCTAATGGTCAATAAACTAACTGTAACTGTACACCAAAGCTTAAATTGAAGCCACTGAGAGAGAGGGAGGATTAGAGGGAGAGAACCAGTGCATCCCAGTCGTTTGTTCCACCCACCTAAACTGACCTTTCTTTGTGAAGTCAGACATCACACTGAAATGCAGCGAAAGATGCACTAGATTAAAGGAGTTGTTTCTCTTCCTTCTCTAGTCCTGATTATACAAAGGGTTAGCTTTAGTCTGCAGTAAAGACTTCATTTATTAAAAAACAACACAAAAAAAACCCCACATTTGGTTATGTTAAACCATATGTTGCAACAACACTGTGGGACTATTTTCTATTTTTTTGCATGTGCAGTTAATTGCATTAATAGTTCATCCTTCGCAGTCATTAATTGAAACATAAAAAAACATCAATATATTATTTTTTTTAATATTTGTGATATGCCATGCAGTATTAGTTGTGAAGTAGAAGAAAAATGAAACGATGTTTAAATTTTTCAACAAACGCATTTCTTAAAATGAGCATTTTCATGCCGTGGAGCTGTGTGCTTCCTCCAGATGAACCACTGCTTCTCTGATTAATATCTTTACCAAGCCAATCAGACTAGGTAGACATCTATGTGTTGGTGCACCTGTGATTGCTGTTTTCACGCTGGTTGACTCAGTTCCTTTCTGAATCTGTTGCCCTCTGATCCAATCTTGGGTAAGTGGAAGATGATGGGTAGACGCCAAAGGCTAAACGAATCTGCAGTTTTCAGTTGTTAATTTATTACAGTTCTCGTTGCCTGTTGCTTTGCTTTCAGTCTGTAATTCTGAGCAGTCTTGTGTTGGCCTATCACTAAGAAATTCCTCAAAACGCAAATTAGGGTCGTGGTTTTAAAAAAAAAAAAATCCTCTGGCAAAGAAAAGTAACTGGCTAAAATAACCTACTTCAAATAAACAGGAGCAATCTAGGTTAACAGGTGAATGTTATTAGCAATTTTTCAGTCCTATGAAAGAGAAAATAGGCCAGACTTTCTCCTTACCCTGTTTGCTTGTTTTCACAATGAAGATATAGTGCCAGATAAAGGCTCTCGGTGCATTCACGTTGACTTTGCTTGAGACCCTTGTGGCCTCTAATATAATCACATGACGACAGATAATATTTCTGTAGACTATAGACAGCGGCAAAGAAAATGGTGTGTGCTCTGAAGCCTTCATTTAATTCTGTTATTTAAGTTTCAGTGAAATTTCACTTTTATCCCGGTGAAACCAAATAACCTGAGGCGCTCCTCGTAAATGCAAGACCTTGTATCTTGCTAACAGCATATTACACGCTTGTTTACAGTGCACTTTTGTGTTAAATCCACATTATTTATGCAGATTCTTTGAGAGGAGCAGACGGTTGCAGCAAGTGAGGAGCCATGCCTTGAACTGAAGGAAACAGGCTGCATGTTGGCAAGCGCCCACCCTTAAGCGTCCTTGAGCAAGACATACAACTGCTGTCCACTGAGAGTGCTGCTCTTCTGCCGACCTTTTGTTTTGACCTCACTGTTGAGGAGAGTAACCAAGGTTGCACTTGTTGGCCCTTTATTTATTTATTTTTTACTTGTTAAATTGATCACCCGATGGAAGAATGCTAGCAGCTAGCCACAGCTCGGGTACAAAAATGCGATACAGGTTTGTTTGGTTTGGGAAGGCAGCACCAAAACGAACCCATTTAAAACCCAGTTTTATTTTCAATAGAGGAATACGTTTGTCACTATAATATATGTGTCTTTTTTTTTTTTTGGTTTGTTTTACATATTTCTTAGCTATCACTGTGTCCTGAAAAAAATCAAGTTCCTGTGCCTCCTTCCTGTTGTCCTGCTGCCATCTGCAGAAATGCACACCTCCCGCTCCAAACCAACCAATCAGAGCCAGGAGGGGAGTCTTAACGCTGTCAATTACATTCTTGTACATGCTGCTCACACTCTCCCTCATGCTCTCTGCTAGGCTACAGCTAGTTTCCCACACTGGAGCCTGTGGCGCAAGCTAGTTAACATGGCCGCCGATGATGGTGACTGAACTGTTTTCCTGTAATGATAAGTTCTTTGCCCACCATTAGCACAGCTGTAGTGCATACACAAGCATTATTGACATTGCTAAGACCGTCCCCCTGGTTCTGATTGGTTATATCTGACCACGTTGTGTATTATCTCCATATGGCAGCAGGACCACAGGGAAGAGGCAAAGGATCTGGTTTTTCCACAGATTACCTTTTTCATGTTATACTGTCACAACATAGCCTTAGAAATATGTAAAATAAACATATTGTTAATAAAAGTTACATACTGCAGCTCTAATTTAGAGTTTTAAGCAGCTTTTGTTCTCCATCTCATTTAACTGAAGCTAAGAAGTAACTATTGCTTCAGTTTTGTTACTTCAAAATAATGAGTTTTGAAAGGTATTTGGCAGGAAGGTCATGGTAACAAGCCTATTTAATGCTGAATAATAGAAGCTATGACAATATAAACGAATGAATAACAAATGCATACAAGACATTTGAGATTGTGTTCATAATTACGGTGGTGCTCAGCTGCAACTAAATAGTCTGAATTATCTGAGAAGAATGAAAAATTAAACATCTTCAAAAGATTTACCTTCAAAATTTGTTAACAGTTTCCTTTCAGGATAAATGTTGTTGAATTCCCCCACTCTTCTTTGGACTTTCAATTATAATTTATTGTGATTAGGCATGTAAAATTTGCCATCCTTGATGATGTCCTTTGTCAGCGTGGCCTTCTTTTGCTAAAAAACACACTCTCTTGAGTTTCTTTTTTATGTAATGAAGATTGAAGATTAAACAACAGGCGGGAGCCATTATTTTTGTTGGGGAATTAAAGTGCCATCAATCTCACTTAATCATCCTTCTAATACCTCCTTAGACGACGGTACAAAGCTGTGTTGCAGCTCAAGGTTAACGGGCTTTTGTTTTGCAAACAGCAAAGTATGCAGAGAGATGAGAAATACACATCCAGAACAGATCCATGCAGCACAGTTTGGATTCAGCCGTCCACCAACTGGACTCGGATAATAAAGAGCTGTGTTGTCGGTGGGAGCGCAGGGCTGGGAGGTTGATGTAGACAGAAATGACAGCCATTGTTTGGTCTGTAATTATCTCTGTCTGCTTATTTGGCCGCTCATTTCCTGTGGAGACAGAGAAGGGGACTGAGGGGTTTACCGGTGGTTTGCTGCTGTTGCCTTCCAACAGGTGGCATAGGTTGTACTAAAAGGCTCTCATAACGTTCGGGAAAGTGTTTTGTTTTAAGTGAAATAACCTGCCGGTGGAACTAATACTTTCTCATTAATATTAAGGAATTATTGACTTGAGCTCCTTTATCTGGTCAAAAAGTTATTTGTTAGTGAAAGCAATTGGATGAAGTTAGAGTTGCAAGATACATCAACACTATGAACACATAAGTCCACATAATACTTTTTTTCTTCGAAAAAGCTCCTTTTTCAGGGCACAGCTGACACGACGTTCCATCTACACTTGTTTATAGTCATAATTGTTGTGTGAGAAGTATCACGCCTGTCAGGGTGTTAAGATCTATCTTTTTCAGCACATTATGTGAAACATCCACCAGAGCCGTCTGAGTTTGAATGCCAGCTTTGGCAATGGTGTCACAAACTTAGTAGATTTGCTCTCAGTTTTCCACAGATGGTATTTACTTCAGCACTTGATGGACACCTGTTGAGAAACAACGATACAAATAGCTTAGCGCGGAAGGTTAGAGTCGGTCAGACACACGACAATCAACTTTGATGGTGCCCACACTAGCTGGTGATGTTCTGACAGAAACCTGTGATTCTCAAACTAAAGACCCACTTCCACTCCACAGAGGGAGATCGTGTAACCACAGAAACCTTCTGTAAAGCCAGACAAAAGAAGCTTCTGAACACAGATGGGGATCGAACACTCCAGCTGACTGCCATTGATTCGGTGTTAGAAGGGAAACAGGACAGAGGAGAATGTGGGCAGAAGAGATTATTTCTGGACTCAGTTCATCTTCGTCTTCCTACTTTCTCGTGCTAGAAATACAAAATATCACAGTTTTTGCATCCTTTTTCCTTAGTGCTGATTGGCTGTACCCCCAAGAGCAGAGATGAGGAAAACTATAGATCTTAGCTAACCTCCACCACAGTCTCAAGCGTCATGTGGCAGATTTTCTTCCTGGGTTGCATTGTATTTAGCATCATTGACATCAACTTTAACCAGATTCCCCAATCCTACTGAAGAAATACAGCACCAATAAAAAATATTCACCCTTTGGTTGTTTTACCCTTTTTATTGTAAGTAAAAATGAGCAAAACACCCTTTAGTGTCAAAACGAAAACTGATTTAGACTAAATTGCAATATATAGGCACTATATATTGACATCATGGTTCTGCCACATTTCAGTGTGCTCAAAAAGATGTGCAGTATTTTTCAGCCATCGGACTAATAAACTGTCCTTTGTTATGGTGTTGTCACTTAAAATCCTAAAATAGCACACTAACGTTTATGGTTGTAACATGAAATTAAAATGTGAAAAGTTTGAAAGTGCAGGTGCTGTCTTTTGCAAGCAACTCAGATCAGGTCTTTCAAAGTTATCAACTCTGCAAGTTTTAGACAAACCATACATTAATCCTTGTTGCAACATCATAGCTGCCATAGATTTAAGATAGGTTTTAAAAATCCATAAATATTTGCACATTACTTTTAACTACTGCAACAACGGAGTTCAAATTCCAAAAATCCTGACATGTTGGTTTTGAAGTTTTCTGCTTTGTTTTAGTTGCTTCCCTAACCTAGATATTCAATGTTTTTTTCCTGTCTTTTCATCCAGTCTTACATTTAACTTTCCTAAATGATGTACACAGATTAAACTACTCTTTTTTATCATTTATTTGGGGAACTCCAAGTACTAATCCATGACCACTGATATTGCTGAGGCAAACACCATGTCTGAAACATTAACTTAATACACTGTAGGTGTGGTTCTGTCCTTTCGCTGAAATTGAGAGCCTTGAATGACCCGAGATCTTGTTTGTGTGATTGCTTATGTAAGGCTAATTATACACATCTGACCAGGAACACGTGATTATGGGAAGAATTGGCATTGAATTTCCCCAATAAAGTGTTTTATTAAGAAAGACAAACAGGCTTTTCTTTTCTGTTGATTAGGTTTTCTATTTTTCAGCCTGTGTCTTGTAGGGGCAGAGGGGGAATGATGGAGGATGGTGCTTCTGCAGGAACCCATTTAATTTGGTGCCCATGCACACACTGCATATTGGACATAGAAATGGCTGTAGATACTTGAGGACTCGCTCAGTGTTTTCTATTTGGGGTAAAGGTGTTGGAAGACGTACAGTAAGACATCAAATCATTGCCCAGATGTTCACCCAGAAAACTGCTAAGCCCAGCAATAGTGATGCTAGGGCGGGCGGTCATCCAGCGGCCCATTGTGTTTAGAGTTAAAAAATGTTTAAAGTTGACAGGAAATTTTAAAATATGACCAGATAAATATGATGTTGGAAGATATTAGCAACAATGCATAAACACCAACTATAAAGTCTTAAAAAAGGCAAATATAAAAAAAAATTGAATTAAATTTTTTTTTTTTTTTGCACTGTTGTTTTATCCTATTTATGGTGTCAAAAGACCAGTAAAGACAGGTGGTTGCTATGGTGTTACAGTGATTAAAAAATAGACACCTGACCTCAGACTCCCTATGTGTTCACATACTGATCATACTATGTTGCCATTGTGCTTGCAGCCATTTCATCAAAGAAACTATTTAACCTGTCTTTGCTACTACGGTTACTGGTGTATAAAAAAATTATTATAATAAATAATACTTAGTCATGTGTGGGCGCAAGTAAAACCAGGCTTATATTACAGTAAGGCAAACACTGACTTTACGCCAAGATACTTTTAACCTGGTCAAAAGCATTATTAATGGGCTTTGAAAAATAGGTTGTCATTTTAGCCGCTGAATAAGAGTAAAATTGTCAAGGATTGTTTCAGTGGGCCCTTAGCTTTATGCCACTCCTGACTCAAACCTCACCTGTGCACGCATTCACGTCTGAACTCATCCTAGAAGGACATACGCGTGAGTAAACGAGATGGACTGGCTCAAATACACAAGCTCGCACAAACAGTAACCAGCATGTCGATAGTCATCTCTCTTTCTGCTTCTCTCTGGGAGTCCGGTGAGACCTGGCCTAATTGAGCAGGCCTCAGGAAGCCCATCATTAGCCCCGCCGCTCCGGTCACACATGGCCACCAGATGTGGGTCCAGCCACAATGGAACGCAGAGTGCCACTCTTCCCCTCCGTTTTCCTTTTTTCCAGCCTCAGCTCCTCTCAGTCCATCTGTCTCTGTGACTCCTCAGTCTAATAAACTGTCCTTTGTCTTCATGTGGCCATTGTACGTTAAGTCCACCACTGGCTTCCAGATGAGAAGTCATCTAGGCCTGAATGTGATGCTTTGTGCTGACAATAGACAGAAATAGGAGAGGCCGAACAGAGAGGAAGCGTGATATGGTGAGGGATGGGGGTATAGGGGGTAACTAGAGAGGTTCTCAATGAACTCTCTGGAATTTTTATGGCTTTTTTCTTCTTTGTGCTGGTTCAGAATTCGATGTTGTTGTGGTACAACAAATGGTACATCACAACTATTCATAGATCAATCTACAGATAACTCTGACTTTCAGCATTATTATTAACTTAGTCTTTAGTTTAAATTATTGCCATTAATTTCCTACAAATGTACTAATCTTACTTTCTGTCAATTCAGTTCCGTTTTATATTGCGACAATTCAAAACATGTCTTAAAAAAACACGTTTTATAACAGAAAGTCAATCCAATCATGCAGACAGATTCCATGTGATGTACATACATTCAAATTGATCTTAGTTATTAAACTATACAGTCAGATTTAGTTTACTATTCAAATCAATTAAAGACATTTCCTATCTAGGAAGAGTCACTCAATCACTGACTGTCAGCAATTCCTCCTCCTAGTGAAATCCTTAAACACAAATTCACTAATTATTCATAGACAACTCTTTATTTGCTTTTTGAAGGTCTGACATATCCTTGTTTTTATTTAGCCAAGAAAGTAGAAAGAACACAACTTTAGGACCTATACAGATTTAGTATGAGCAAAGACATTGAAAGACATCATCATCATCATCATCATCATGATATCCTTTCAGTTTACAACTACATTATGTTATTCAGGAGTAAAGCAATGATATATTGATGTTCAATATAACATTGAAACCAAATTTATTGGTTTCTCTTATCTACTTATTAGGGATCTAGTGATGCGTTGATCTCCAACGCAAAGATAAGAAATATTAAGTTCTTCAGAACAACATGAGATGAAATAATAGCTATTTATTTATTTTTTATTTTATTTTTTGATTTGGATAAAAAGTAATCTTATCCTCCTGTCTGTATCGAATATTCCATTCCAGATTTGTGCAGTGCATTTGTTTTGGGTCTTGTTGGTCCCAGTGCCAAAAGAGCATTGAAAATGTTTCTCTTCTATGCTCTCAAATTTATTTAATTCTTGGAATGTTGATTTAGTAGAACTTAAATTTTTTTATGGCACGAAGTTACATCCAATCCCTTGGAATACAGTGCAGTCAACAAAAATAAGAATTAACAATTGAAATCATTGTAAAGACGCTTTAAATCAATGACACTAGTCATTCAAAAGTGAAACTCAGACAATGGTATCAATTATATTTGTTCAATGCTTTGTTGCTGCATATTCTGGATGTCTATGCATAACAGAAGATAATATAGAATCAAAGTTTTAAAAAAAAACCTGGAGCTTTTATAGAGTCTGTGTTGTGTAAATTTATCCAACTCAGTTTGGATGAATCTTAATGAACTAGAGACACTGAAGTACAGTCCAGAGTTGTCGGGAAACAATGAAACAGCCCTTTAGTTCAACAGCGACAGGAATTTTAGTAGATGTGGCCAACAGCTAGCTACTCACAGCATTCTTTCAGTACTTATAGTTCCAGACAAGATGAAAACAGTCACCTTTTTAACCCTCAACATTTACCAAAACATTGTTGCAAAAGTAGTTTAAAAGTGGCGGAGGCTTCTCTAGTGCTTACGTAAGTGGGAATTGTTGTCTGAAAGTGTGATACTTTATTAGTTGACTGTCCACACAAGAACACAACTCGGTAATCACTCCCATTCTGACTGAAAATAAGAGCCCTAATATATATACATCATTATCTTAAGCTTACACCACTTTCTTTCACTGCGACACATAAAATAATTTACACTTAATCAGATCAAGTCACATGCTGACAGCACAATAGGGCGTTGCCATTGATGATAAATATTGGGATACTTTAACATTACAAAATTTTATCTTCCTCTAGAAATGTAAATTTTTAAATGAAACAGCTAGGATTCTTTCATAGCAAAAATACACGATTTACCAAGTATTTTTGGTCTAGTCTCTACTGCAAATATCTTAGTACATTTTGAAATAATACAAAACTAACTTGCAAGTTATTTTTCAGTAAGCTTGTTTTAAGTCAATGATTCCTTGATATTGATTTTAAAAAAATACTAGTTCCACTGGTAGATTTTTTTTTTACTTATAACATGGAAAAATGTCTTCATATAAGTGAAAAACGTTTGATATGAAACAATTTCAGACTTGCCACCAGAACACTGAAATGGAAGCATCTAAGGATTATGTGAGTCAAAAAATGGTATTGATAAAAGTGGAAAATTATAACACAAACTATTCACCACTAGGCACTAGCTATAATACGTTTCTGATGCTTAAAAAATCCAAGTCATGAACTTGTCCTATGAAATATTACATCAGTAAATTCTAGCTTTTATCTCCCTCCCTTTGGGCGGTAGCTGCAGACTGTGAGTGCAGGCAACAGAACACTTGTTGAGGCATATTTTGGTGTAAATTTTCACGGGTTAAATAAAATGACATTTTTTTCCCCCTTAGTAATTTATGTAATATATAAAAATGGAATGGGAGTAGTAAGGTTGCTGTACGGCTGCACTGTGCTCCATTATGTTTCATGAGTCATGTGCATTTTAAGGATGTTGTGACTTCAAAAATAGATAGTGATTACCATTGGTTGGTTTTGCTCATTGAATATTAAAGCTCCAAACTGGCCGTCTAAGTGGCAACATTTGTTCAGGAGAGTGGAGCTTCATTTTATATAGCTTTTTAAAATCTTATTACATACTTTTTATGTATTTGCAAGGGAAATATGGGCAAATATTTGGGCGTATTCTACTCACTGGTTTCCATTAATCTGGATTGACACTGAGCCAGTGTCTGTATTACTCATTCTTTCCCAAGTCAGAATTTTTATTGTCTCTCAATCAATTCGGGGAGGTGTCTGTGCATGTGTGTGTGCGTGCGCGCGTGTGTGTGTGCATGCAAGCGTGTGGGTTAAACTGTGGACGCGTGGCAACGCATGATACATTTCGACGTCTGCCCTCATTTGAAACAAATGTAATTATCACGCGTGGCTGAGTTTTTTCTTATTATTGAAAAGTTTAGTCACTAATCTGTGAAGTTGTTCCTCGGGTGAATTAATTCAATTATCCGCCAGCATGAGTAGATATTAAGGTTTGATGTTTGTGCCTCTGTGAGTGTGCAGTTGTGTAATTTACATATGGGCCCACGTGTGTTTTTGTATTATCGTCTGTTAATGTTTGCATGTTTCTGACTTGGCATAATGTGTTGGTATTTGTGTGCGTTTCTCTGTGTGAAAACGTGTAAGAATAGGCGCCGTGTTTTCCAACTCGCGCTGGATCAAGGCCTCTTATAATCCACTGAGCCGACATAATTCCAAAGCACTTACAATGGATTTATCTCTTCTTTGTGTCGTCATTATTGTTCTCATTCACATGTTAAGCTGCTCCCTGATTCCATTAACAACCTCTTTCTGCTTGCGTGATATTGTTAGTAATCTTTGAACTCTGTTATTGGATCAGAACTTTTTAACCAAGTTATCTTGTTCTTGTTGAGCTGGAAAGGTAATAAATAAACTCTATTTGCTCTTATATTAGAATCTGAACATGTTTTTATGCTGTTGATGTGCAGAACAACTGTGGTACAGCCATGATGCTTTCCGCCACCCATTTGTTACAGCTGGGATGATATGAAATTTATTTTCCGGTCTGTCTGTAAAGCTACACTGACATTAAGCCTCGACTACAGGCTTAATGTAGTCTGTTCCATTTGTCCACTCTACCTGTATAAATACACCAGCTGCACTCTTCTCCGCTATTCGCGCTGAACCATCCACCAGGCAGCAGCTCCGGGAGGAGAAAGGCTGTCGTACTCCAGGCATCATGCCGGTCATTTTAAGGACTCTTATTGGTCTCCAGAAAAAACATCGCTGACTGCTGATCTCCAGCTTGAATTAACATTATCTTTTTAAACCCACTTTCATAAATCTGTTTGGTAATCATTTTATTTATTTAATTATTTTAGTCTTTAAATTACCAGAACTTAATAACACTTTTTTTATGTTTGACATAATTTTGAAATATTAAATCAGATGTCGTGATCAGTTACTTAGTATTGAGTACCGTTAGTACTAAGTACTCTTTTTACTCGGGTAAAAATTTGTCTTTTTCTCAAAATGTTTGACTACTCATCTCACATCAGAGCTTTAATTGGAGTCACACAGTCACATTTCTTTGCGACAGCCTATAAATAGACGATATAAAACTTCTTGAGAAGATTGGCTGTCAAAGGGGGAGCCAAACAACCTCATAAAGTTTATGAATTGACAAACTGTTGGTTTAAAATGTTGCTGGTCTCCTTTTTGCATGCAGCAGAAATGGGTACAAAACAAAACAAATGTTAAAGAGGCAGGAGCTCTATCAGAAAGTATTTGTACGATATTAAAAGTTTTCAGTTAGGACTTGTCAGTACGATAAGACGGTGTAAATGCTGCGTGTTTGTAATTAGAACGTTGTTCAAAGGTCTTTAGCTGCTCTCCTCCAGCCCGTCTGTCTGTTGTTCCTTCAGACATGCTAATGCAATAGCATTATTGATCCTCATTGAAAGCGGACAGACCCTTCTACAGATAAGAAGACAATGCTTGTAGCAGCCCATAGATTTCCTCCTGGTGCTCCGAGAGATTTTGTTACAGGCGGCTTCCGAGTTCAAGGGGTTCTCGCAATCTGTTGTCTTGTATCGACGGTGTCCTCTCGGTTCAGCTTAATAGTCTGTTTTTATCAGAGGAAATGGCAAATTATAGTATTTGAGCCAATTCTCTGTGTAAGTGGACCACTGACATGTCGAGCACGTCTGTGTATGTAAAGGGCTTTTTGTTTGCATCGGCTATGCATTCTTTTCTGTATTTCCTTTTTCTTTCAAGTTGCAAAAAAATATATAGTATTTGCCTTTGTTTGTGTGTGTTTGTGAAAGAGAGAAGATAAAGAGAAAGCATGCGTGCCTGTTTGCGCCAAAGGTCGTGTAATTTATTTACCTAATGTCAGGGTCCCAGACAATGCAACTCCAGTGTCAAGGTTGGCAGTGGCCGTTGCTGTGGTGACGCTGGTAAACAGATGTCAGAGATCTGTTTTTCCTTTTGTTTTTTTCTCCCCCCTTGTCTCTATGAGGAAGAGAGGCCAAAAAAACAGGGAGCTTTATATTTTTTTCTTTCTTTCTTCTTTTGCCTGTGGAGTGGTGGATATTGATCAAGAATCGAACCCATGTTGCTCGCTCAGAGTTGCCTAATGCACTTTCGACCCAAACAAGAGAGAGATGGTTAAAGCTCAAAGGGAGGGGGGGAAAAAAAGTACAAGCTTCACTTTTTCAGTGCTGAAAAAAGGAAACAGCAATAAATGAACCCAAGAGAAATAAAAATGGGTTAGTTTGAATTAAAGTGATTAGATCCTCTGCTAACAGTCCCACACAGCAACACCTGTACCTGCATGCAACAATATATTTACCATACACACATTTTCAGTAGCACACACACACTTCCACATTCACAAAGGACGAGCCTTACCTGCACGGTCTCTCATGCAGGAGGCAGAGTAAGTGAAACGTGTTGAGCCCTCTCAGGTAATTACATCTTCATGCTAATGTCTAATTAGACAGCTCAGAGGGGACTCATCTGCACTGCATTAATTAATGCAGTCAATCCACAACTTACACATGCATGTGCTCACACTCTGGCAAATCCACAACGGCACCAAATCCATGCACCTGTTATGCAGGATATTGGCATGTATGTAATTCATGTATAGAAAATCAATCAATGTTACTCTTTAGAGAGCTACATGATTTTTGCATATTTCTGCATAAAAAAAAACTAAAACTTTTGGGGCTTTGTTGTTGTGATCAAGCTCTGTAGAGGTGTGTTCCTTAACAGTTAGAAGTAACATGACTAAGGAGTTGATGCAAAGCTGCTGACAATGTCAACAAGGAGCAATATAAACTACCGCCGATCACTTAGTAACTAATAAAGAGCCTGAAATGCGTCGTCACTGAAATCAGTCTTGACTAGAGACTTTATCTTGAAATGAAGTACAGACCACACCTGACACCTTGTTTTTCTCGGCCACTTCTTTCAATCAATAAAATGTGTACCTTTTACCCGATTTGGAAGCCAGTGTTTTAATATAAATATCTACAACTCAGCCGTTGTAGCAGTTGTAATCAGGCTATGAACAGCTGAGTTGTGACTGGGTCTGTCACAGATCAGAACCAAACCAAATCAAAATACGAAGTATTTTGAAACACAGCAGTTTCAGGTAAGAAGATAAAATTAAAGATTAAATTAACTTATATGTGGGATTTATGACACAAAAATACTAAGCTACAATGAATCGTAAATTACATCACTGAAACGTAAGTGCAGAGCCGTGGTTTAAATGATCTACATCATCTAAGTTTACACAGATCAAAGTTTGGGATTTTATTTGGTGGAGAATGTTCTGAAAATTAGTCAACTTAGAAAAACTTGTGTCAATGTAAGAACTCCTATTTATGTAATATCCTGTAATTGGTTCTTTAGAAGTGTGTTTTAAAGAATCTTTTGAGTTTTGCTTTTAACTTAAAAAGAAAGATGTAGATAACAAATGAGGTTGTCTCCTTAGCTACAAGCGCGGGTGCATTTGACAAATTAACTGGTGTGAAAAGACTCACAAAAGACTTTGAAGGCTCTCGAGGCACCAGGACTCTCCCAGTCAGCTTATGATGACGTTTTGCACATTGTTGTGGGTGCTGGTTTGCCACAGTGATTAATTTTGACCCTTACTTCACCTCATGTCACCTAAGAAGCTGCTAAAACCGCCTGACGGCACCCTGCACTTTGTGTGTCTCCACATTTTGTGTGTGCATGTGTGTGTGTGTGTGTCTGTTAATCTACTAACCCTGGGGTTTTACAGTAGCGATGAGAGGTAACTGCACTAATTCACCATCCTACTGTGAATGTCTGCTGTAATTAAGGCCAACTCGTCGAGCGGGTCAAGCCTCTGCGTCGCATGTTTGCTCCCGTCCTTTCATTTTTACACCTTTTAGCATAAGTTTATGCGGTGGGTGTGAGGGTGTGTGTGTTTATGTTGAAGATTGTTTTGCATGCATGTGTTGCTTGCTTCAATTCTCTTTAGATTTAGGTATGAAAAAGGCTTTATCTTTTACAATGATTGTTTTGTAACATAATAAAAGTGCAGTTACCTAAAATGAAAAGTCATCTAACATTGAGATCGCCTTATGAGCATGAACTCTGAAATATCAGCTGCTGTATTCTCTTTAGAGTAGGCAGAAGGCCATGGCTGCTTCCACCCTTCGTGTAGTGAAGCTTTGTGTGTTTGAGCACGATGTACAGGAATCTCCAGCTTCTTCCTCTGCAGCAGCATGTCTCCATCAGATCACAACATGCAGAAAGCTGCTCACTAATTACGCCCATATAAGACTGCAGTTGTAATTATGCTAATTAGACGGCTAACTTCCTCTCAGAAGCCTACAAAAACAAAGGCAACCGTATCAGATGATGCGGAGTGTTAACGAGCTTGTCAACTTATCTGACACAAGCTAATTACTCCATGGGAGTCCTCTGTGCTGTGGGTAAGGGGGGGAGGTCAGTCTAGTCCAGCTCCAGCACCCCAATACAAACATCTATAAATCTTTTAAAGAAGATTATACTTACATTTTCAGATCAATATGTACCTATTCATTGTTCAGCTTTATGAAACAGAGTTGAAACTTCAGCTTCTATGTTGTTCATATCACGATGGCCACTAGTTATTCATGTTTATTTCAACCAATACATCCAAAATTACCAATGCATCACCCTTAAATCCTTTCAGGTTAGGTTACAGACCAGAGTTACATCCAGATACTGTTATTTACACTGCCTCCCAAAGTTACTCATGTTGCATAGTTAAAACAACAAGGCACATTAGTTGGTCTATCATGGAAAATCCTAAGAAAATTTTAGCATAATTGCAATGTGGTTTTCAAAAGTTTTTTTTTTTTAATGTAATAATGATTAAAAGAAACACCTGTTGGTCAATAAACAGGCGTATTATTTAAAGGAGCTGTTCTTAGTGGCTGGCTAGAGGACGTTAGTGCTGGGTTATAGAGCAATATCCCAAGATCTGATCATGAAAATGGAAAGAAAATGGCACAACTACAAACTTACCAAACATCACTTACTTTAAACTTAGACATTGTTTGGAGGAGTAGCTTAGAGGCCTATAGTTGCCCTGCAGGAGCTGATTCAGATCATCGTATCCAAACTGATTCGTAGTTTGGATACAATAATCTGTCAGCTGGATACCAATGAGTCCAATCCATAAATAGATAGTTTTTTTTTTATGGAAGAGTAACAAGAAAGACCGTTTTCTTTTAAATAAAGCTGTAAGACAGGCAGTTTACTGTTCACCACATCTCAGATGACACAGCAAATGTGAAGGAAGGTTCTATGGTCATATGAGATCATAATTTATTTGTTGTCTTTTTGGCCTTCAAGCAAACACAGTGTGGAGGAAAACTAACTCTCCACATTATCCCACCAATGCAACTTGCGGGACGCTTTTCTCCAGCTAAAGTTAATTGGAGTATTATTGGAGCTAAAGAATAATTCTTGAAGGGAGCCTGTTGAACGCTACATGAGAATTAAAACTGAGGCAGAGGCTCACCTTCTAGCTGAACGACTCTAAACTTGCAGCCTGTAGAAAATCACAATAGGATAATTTTGACACATTAGGACCAAGACACACCAGATCTGTTTTTGGCATCCAATCCGACAGAAAATCGGGTCAGATGATGTACAATTAGAAGATGCTACAGTCAATGAGGTCTTGAAGACCAATTGCAGTTCTCCACAACAGCATGTCCGACTGTCAAGCAATTTGATGGAGATGTCCTGAGTGAGACAGGAAGTGAACCACAGTGGCAATGTAAAACACATCTGGTTTAGGGGGAAATATAAACTAAAAACTTTTAATGCCCCCAAATTTTGTGTACTTCCTGCAGAAAAACGCAAAAGTGAAACAGCAATTTTGCTCAAGCCGCTTAAAGTTCACAGCTGACCGACTTGTGTTTACACTGGCATAATTTCTGATGCGTTATCAAGTTTGGTGGTCCAATCAGGGCATATCATGTCCAATCCCGTGAGTCATGTATAAATCTGGTCGGAGCGTGAAAAATTGGACGCAAGCATTGTGTTTTAGATCTTAAGATGGCCGTCACTCTTCAAACTGAAGAATGTCAACAAAACTTAACAATCAATATTTTCAACTGCTCTCAACACGAGTCTGAAGACGTCCTACTAAATAGAGCTGAACGTAAATGGATGCCATGTTTTTTTTAGTACGACTAAAAAATTAAAATTTTCACTCACGTCACAATTATTTGTGTTTATCACATAAAATCCTAATAAAGATATTAAGATGTGTGACAGCTTTGCTACAAATTAAATTAAAAAAAATCACATAACAATGCTTATCTGTCCTCCAAAATCTTAACCTTCCCTTCTCTGCCTGTCTATCCACATGCTGTTTGTCTTTGCGTTCAATATGTCAGCCTGGCTATCAGGTGACAAGCACTAAGCCTGAGGACAGATGAGAGAAAAGCTGACTGCTCGTTAGCTTAGACGTATAAAGATAAAGAAAAAATTTAAGAAAATGTAGGCAGTTTTTAATAAAAGATACCGAAAAGAAAATGAACAGAAAACAGTTTCTTGTTCTTGGTTATTAGAGTTTCTAAAGATGTTGCTTTGTGCATGACTACCACCTGCTGTTTACCTCCGTCTCCTCCCTGATTTATCCGTGGATTCCTCTCCACCCCCCCTCCTATCCACACTACCTCACTTTCACTTTTATTTCATTTCCAAATGTCTTCTTATAGCCATGTATGTAAAACAAAACAAACAGAAATTAATGGACAAAAATGCTTTGCTTTCGTCTTATAAGTTGATATATTTCATGCTTTCCAAGACTTAATTTATCACATATAGTTGATAAGTAGCAGTCAGCCCCTAAAAGCCCCCAACTCGGTAAACGTTTACTGTCTGTATCTTGGGTGATGCTGACATTTCATTTTAAAGCATTTAGTAGACAATACCAATGACTTTCTGAACATATCGAGCTTCTCTCATTGGAGATATTTGACAAATATTAGCTATTTAACAGGCTGTTTCATGCTCCATGATTAGCTCTTCTCCTCTGTTCTCTTCTTCTCTCCTCTCCTTCTCCCTCAATCTATCTCTGTGTTCAGTATGCAGTGCTGAGAGGGCATCATTACGGCGCCCGTATTTGAGTCATTTTGATTTAAGCAGCCAGACAATGGCCTGTTGATTGAAGCAACCAGAAGGCAGACAATAGGGTTCTATGCCACATAATGCACCACCATTTTTTCTGAGCTCCCCGCTTTCAGAAAAGGGCCCCGGCTCTCCATTGTGCTCCTCCTGGAGGGAAAAAGAACGGTGCTTGGGGAGGAGGAATATTTTCCCGTGGTATGTCATTATTTTGCAAATTTCTATTATCTCATCATGTTGTCTTCATTGTAATTGCAGCTAATTAGGAGGCTAGTTAGGAGCCCGGGCTTTGAGGCTGGCTCGGCTGCTGAAAGGAGCCCACCGATTATGGCCCCCGACAAGAGAGGAAGCAGGAGAAAAGAGGAGATTAATGCTGTTACCCAGGAGACACTGGCTTCCATCTGCGGGGAACAATGCAGTTTTGTTTTCTCCGGGATCCTGCTCAGATCAACAGAATGGGCCAGCTCTGCTTCACTCCGCTTGGCGACAATGCCCAATTCTGTCTTACCGAGGGCAAAGCAAGCCCCCCTCCCCATGTCCTCTGCTCACCTACCCCCCTCATCCCTTTACCTTCACTCCGTCCCTCCTCTCTTCATCATCCTTGCCACCTTTCCTCCGTTCAGCAGGCCCCAGCTAAAAAAAAAAAAAAAAGGCTTAGCTTTCTCAGCACCAAGTGACTGAGAGCTCTCACACACCCCCTAATATCAGATGAAAGCGGCGCAATGTGTGGGTAGAGTTCCCAGGTTGTGGGGGGTCGTGCCCTTGTCACACACAGAGCTGCAAGGTTTTACTCCCCAATCGCCGCCAAGCTCCAAAGCACTTAATGAAATAATATACTCTGTCGCTTTTACTCTTTCTTCCTCCCCTCGTTCGTTCGCTCACTCACAACACAGACCATTCCCACCCCTGCCAGCTTCCTCACACACACACAGAGAGAGAGTCTCCAAGCGGGGGCCCCCTGGCCCCTAGACACCTTCTTTGGAAACACAGGGAGGGAATACAATGAGAGAGGGAGCCTAGTTCGGTACAGTACAAACATGCGGCGGACAAGCAGGCATGGAGAAATGAAAGGCTTTTGTCTGGCTTTGTCGGGGGGCTGGTGGGGTTGGGGGTGCTGGGGGAGGAGAAGGACACCGTGAACGAGGTAGATCGAGCTATTTACGGCCAGAATCTGGGAGGAAATCTCATGCTGGATCACATAACAGAGATTCGTCGTGATCCCGAAACGGGGGGGAAAAGGTTTGGAGCGGAGCATCCCTCCATCTGGTCAGCACAAAAAAGCGCAGGGACAGAAAGACAAACAGACCGAGAGATGGAGAGATATGGAGCGACGCAGCAAGGGAGCAAACAGACAGAATGAGAGAAAGTATTGAGCAAGTGCCAGTGACATCTGCTCCCGTGGGCACAACAATAAAACTCCCTCTCTCTCTCCGTCAGCCTCACACTATAGACGCTCGCACAATGCATCGGCCTCAAAGACACAAATAAATGTATGCGAGCGAGGAAGGCTCCGCTAAGCGTTCACCTACACAAAATCTAAATTAGCACAAACCCTTCTCCTGTTTTAACTTTGAGCTGAAGCAGTTTGAGTCCTTCGTAGATATTTGTGTGCTGAGGAAAAGCAGACATTTAATAATTTAATGGTTTTTGGTTGTCACTGCATTTAAACAAGTGAAAACTATTTGACTCAATTGCAAAAAAACAAAATTAAGCATCTTGTTTTTGTTGCTAATTACTATTTTATCTGTCTTGTTTGCGTGACCCCAGTCTGACAGTAGGAAACAATACAGTTGAAACTAAACAGTGAATTATTTTAGATATTCGGTTTATGACTTTTTCTAATTCAGTGTTATTGTCCAGTGTTACTTTTTAAAGTTGAAGAGAAAAGTTATTCTTTGAAAAGTCATAACTGAATGGCTGAAAACTTGCACCTGTTAATCAAACAGCCTGAAAACAAGCAGACAAGGTAATCTGTGTTTTTGGGAGGTGGGGAGACGTGGGGGCTGGGGGGTGCACTTTATCTTTACCAAGGAAGAAAAATTCTCCTAGTTGCGTTTAATGTCTAGTCAAGTGGAGAGGGCGAAACGCTACTCTCTAATTTTGCATGTCATCTCCCTCCAAATGACTTCAAACACAAGACTCCTGCCAAAGGTTTTCTTCTCTTTTTCTTTTTCTTTTTTCTTCTTGTATTCCTTTGCTAGTTCTCCCACGTTGCTGTTGTCGCCGTCGCTCTGCGCCAGGAAATCGCAGGCATCTAAACAGCAGCGCACAGTGTTGTAAAGAAAAAAAAAAAGAAAAGAAGAAAAAAAAGACTGGAGTTGTACTTTCAGATGTCTCTCCAATAGCACACATCTGCTACGTGCCGTGCATCTGCTAGGTTCTCCCCCGTCTCAGAGAGCTGGGTGCGCTGATTGAACTGAAGATAGAAAACATCCTCATTATCGCCGGCAATGAGCGAGCCGGGCTCCCCAGCAGCCTCTTTAATGCTTTCACTCACTTAAATGCAGCCCAGCGCCGGGGATACATGCATGCAGAAACATGCAGAAACGCTCACATGTTGAGATCAGTGAACTACACACACACACACGCACGCAGGAGTACAAACACACATGGTGCCAAACACCACTATGTCACAGACAATGCTGTTAACCAGCTTTTGTGTCTGTGTTATGCAGCCAGCAGCGTGAATCAGAGTCATTTTGTCTCCACCAAAAGTTTGGCAGGAAATTCCCTTGTTAATAAAGATTCTATCTGTAAATCTAATTGTTGCATCACGTTGTATGTTTAAGCTCTGTAAATTTGAACCCTTCACTTTTTGCATGAGCCTAGACTCATCCTCTATGAGGCTTTCAGAATCATTTTTAAATTACACCCAACAACTATCACTGGAACGTCTTGATCTAATGGCACATTAAGGAAAGTTAGACAAACTCACCATCTCAGACCACTGTTTAGAAGCTTTCAACATAAGCACTTAGGAAGAAGTCCTAAAGGTGCTTTTAATCTGACAAGCAATCATCATCTGAACGCATATTCAGATTTATTGAATGTTCCTGTATTTTTAGTTGAAATGTCCAAAGATGATTTCACCTCAACTAAATACTTTCGGTTGTAACGAGCTTCTAATGTAATCTTTGCGACATATTTACTGAATTACTGATGTAAGTGGTTGTGTTTATTTGACTTCTAAGAGTAGTCGATCAATTTTCTACATGGTTTTTGGAGGGCTGTTTCAGAAGTCCGTTGTGTCCATCTCTAAATCCGTTTTGGTGTCTTCTTGGGTTCATTGTTCTGTTCGAGTTTAAAGCTCCTGTCAGAAGAGAGAAAATTAGGTAGGATTTTCAGGAAAACCCTGGAACCACCAAATCTCCAGACTGCCTAAAGCCTGACAGAACCCTTGAGTTCCTGTATGTTATAATGAGGTTTTACATTATGCTGACCTGGAAGTCCAACAAAAAATAAGCACTTGCTCCTTAATCAACATTCATATATGCCTTCTGATCTTTGGTTAAATAAAACAGAATCAAATGGTTACCATCAGGTGTTCCAGAGGAAGAATGATTCCAATCGAACCAAAATAAGATGCGACAAACTGTAAGACTCTGACATGGCCTAGAGCTCGACCATTTTGAAAATGTCTCATTTATGTTTCAAAGTCGAGTTTGTGGCAGTAGTCCAACAATTCTTGATTTTGATGTGCTTTAAAGTGGATTTCTGAATGATCATTCGTCCATGAAAATAAGCTCACGGTCCTGTTGCGAGGCTCAGATTGAATGACATTAATGCAGATGATGAGCATGTCACCAGCATTGTTCATTGCTTGATTGTTTTGGAAGGTAACCATGTAGAACTTTTTCATACTGTTCTCATGAAATTCACTTCTATTGTTCCTGGTTCTCTTTACGCTCTGTCAAACTTGTAGATCATTTTTCCACACATGCAGTTTCAACACTTGTCAAAGTAATAACTTTTATAGCCAGTAAAATCACATAAATCATCTGATAAAACAAAATGAAACTATCAATACAACATTGACTTAATTAGTTAACAGACCATAGAAATGTAGCAACCCAAAAGGCTAATTTAATTCAATTCAATTTAATCAAAACTTGGTCTCCTTTTTTTACAAATTCCTTTAAGGCCACATTAAATTCTTGAACCTCGTGATCGTAAAACAATTTAATCCACATTTCCTTGTCTGCTTATGATTTATTCCTCAAAGTTGCTTCCCATTTGTATTATTTATGCTCCCATTTATATATGACTTGTTTTTGAATTACTTTTTCATGCATGCCTGTAATGTCTCTGCTATTGCAGAAATAATAGATGGATGTCAAATAAGAGAAGTTTCTATTAGACTGTAAAAACGTATTTGTCCCCCTTTTGTTCTTTTGTCACACTTGCATGTTTAGGATCATCAAACGGATTTTAATATCAAACAGATATGCTCTAAGTAAATACAAACAGTTTTCAAATCATAATTTAGACCTTGGTTTCTCACCTTCACCTCCTTGAGCAATGGTGATAGAGCGTAACTGTGGCAACACTCCTTAGTGGCACACTATGGTGGCCACATTTCCAAAGCTGTTGATATTGAACAAAACCGTTTGCACATTTTCTGCAAATGTCAGCCCCCTTTTCTGACTCAGTGTCACTATTTACCCCAGACATCATCCTTCCACTTGTTCCAGAATTTGCTGTTTGTTGCATGCTTCTCCTTCTCTCAGGGTCCTTTGTAATACTCATGGTTAATCCTTCAAATACATATGTGACTTTTAGAGTTTGGAAGCAGAGAGGGGGATGCTCACCAGGTTAACTGTTATAGATTAAACTGAGGATAGAAGAAAAAAGGATTGGTGAGAGGGGAAAAACAGGAAATAAAGAAGGAAAGTAGTTGTGGGTGACGGCTAGACCAAAGTAAGGAGTGTAGAATTTAACATTGAGGAAAGAGACTGAAGTGAAACGTGTTGGACTTGATCTTCTCATGGAATTTCAACTAATCAATGCCAGGAATGGATTTTTGTGAAAACGTCAAGTTTTTACTCAAGTTTGAAAATCACGAAGAACAAACCTGACCCTGTAAGAACAATCGAGTCACGTAATCTCTGAAAGAATGGATTCGATTTTCTTACCTTAGCCAAAAGGCTGCTACATACTTGGGATTTGTAGAATCCAGCCAACATTGACACTTGACTCCTATCAAGGATGAAAATCAATGACATCTCAATTGCTGCTTCAGTTTTAAAAAGTCTTTTCTTCAGTCTATCCCTGAACTTTATAAGAAGTGCAACACTAAGCAATAACTTGTTAAACAGTATTATTAAAACCATTGTATGGTGTAAGGGTGTTGGGAAATTGACAGCTGAGGAAAATCATTTTCAATATATTAAGCATGATCAGCAGCATTTCTTGAAGTCTTTATGAACCATTAACCGCATAGAAGTTAGATATAGAAGTTAAAATGAACTTTGACAAAAGCTCTTCAAGAAACAGAAATGGACATGAATAGATGAAAAAATGAGTCATTTTACAGTTCATGTAAAAATGGCAGAGAGGGTTATTATGTTAATATCTAACCATGTCAGTTTTGAATGAAATAATATAAGCAGTAACTGATAAGATGGTAGATATATTATTAAAAGCAGAATCAACAGAGTTGTGGTCAGCTAATATGCTCATTTAGAGAGTGATCTGAGGTTTCCCAGGCTTGTTTTTGATAGAATAATCTCCTTGAATGAAGTGTAATATTCCAGGTGACTGGAATATTACACTGAACTACAACTTTAATACAAGAATTAGACACCATTTGGAAAACACAACTAAAGGAAAATGGACTAAGGTGTAGAGGGATTTTCATCTTGAAGGGAAGGATTTTACTCATTATTCTGCAACTTACCAAGCGTATTCTAGAATAAATTATTTCCTGATGAAAGAAAGAAGGAAATTCAAAAGTGCATCAATTTAAAGAAAGATGTTGAAGTAGAACCTGTAATAATCTGGGATATGGTCAAGGCCGTAATGAGAGGTAGCCTAATTTCTAGAAGTGTTGCCTTCACACACCGACATATTCAGACCAGGAATGACTGAGGAGATTTTCCACAGGTGGATGAAAAGAGGTATAACGGTAATAGACACTTTGATTTTGACTGAGGGAAATACCTTTAAGTCATTTGAAAGAGTAAAAAAAAAAGAAAAAAAGATCAAAATAGAAAATAAAGATAATTTGGTATTTGCAGCTCACACTTTTATGACACCAAAATCGCAGTTATCCACTAAGTGTAGTGTTAAGTGAAAATGATGAAGTCTATTAAATAGTTGCCATCCAAAACAGTTTGGAAATGGAAATCTAAGAGAGTGATTGGCATTGGATGAGCAAAACGCAACTCCAGCTCTAAAAACGTGAGAGAGAATTTGGATGAAAAAATGTATTACATTTAATCACACCTTATATGGAAATCAAAAAAATAAAATAAAACAAAACAATATTGAAGAGAGTGTAGTCGCATAAATCCCAGTCATGCTTTTTTGTCATGCGATAAACTACAACCATTCTGGTCAGATGTCGTTGGGCTAACAGATGAAGTTCTTCGGTGTAAAGGTCTGAGAGACCGATGGGTCTAATACGTAGTTCTGATTTCAAAAAGTTTATTGAAAAAGCAGACACTGATAACTTTAAAATAATGATGGTGGCTGTGAAGAAAGTTATCACAAAGAGGTGGCTGAAAAGAGAGTCACCAAGAGTAACAGAATGGATGGAAAGAAGAGATTTACAAAATGGAGAAACTGCCATTCTTGTTACAAAAAAAAAATGATGCCTTCAAAGTGAAGTGGTGGAAATGGACACTATGTTAAAACCAAAATGCAATATAAGAGCTGCCATCCCAATGTCTGTGTTTTGTGCTTAATGTTCTATCCATGATTTTTCTGCTTTTTGTAAAAATAAAAAAAAAAGAGTATTAAAAAAAATCAAGTCTGAGGCTAAAGTTTGGTTGTCCTAAAAATAAATAAATTAAACTTTAGCATTGCAGTTTATCAACTTGCAGCACAATCCTACTACTTTCTATTATTTGGCCATCATATTGTATGAGAGCCATCTGAGTACATGTGGTTGGAGAAACTCTTTATTATTAGGTGAAGCAATGAAAAGTAGTGTTGGAAAGTAATCCATTATTACAATGGAAAGGTTTATACCAAAACCAAGTGTTTGTGCGCTCATGGGTCGGACATTGTCCAGACCTAAATACAATTGAGAATCCTTGACAAGAATTAAAAATTGATGTGCACAAATGCTCCACATCCAATCTATCTGAGCAGAATGGGCAAAATGTGCGAAGCTGGTAGATCTGCACCCCAGAAGAATTGTGGCTGTAAAAGGATCGTTCTAAAAGGTGCACAACACACCCTTTAGAGCTTTATTTGTTAAAAGACGTGGAAACTATCCTTTTCTGGCCAAGAATAATCAAGTTATAATGTGACGGGGAACTTTTTTTTTTTTTTTTTTTTTTTTTTCGAAAAACAAAGGTGTTTACTATTGGCAATTTCTTTTTCCGTTTTAAAATGTTGGGATGTGTATCCCTCATTACAGCGCGAGGGTGATGATGGAATAACTTATGCATACAAGACGAACACCGCAACAAGAAATTAGGCTTCACCTTAGTCTTAAAGATCCAGTCTGCACCAAGAAAAAAAAAGCACTTTTAATAATAAATTCAAATATTTTATGTAAATATTGTTCTATTTACATTACAAGTGAGGAGGGCCCCGTCCCTTGGTAGACGACTCCTACTGTAAGGTGGAAACGGATGAGATTCTGAACCTCTGGATGGGTTAAATGATTAGACTCCTGCTCAAACACAGCTGTGCATGTCTGTGTGTGTCCGTGCCCACGGTCTAATGACTGCGCTGTCTGCAGAGAGCGGAACACAGGAGGGAATTAGTCGTCATTGCATATCAAAGAATCAGCCATTAGAGATAGAGTAGGCTACTTCTAATGAGAAGGGTACCACTTGTGTGTGCTGATGTGTGTGGTATTTGGTTGGGTCACACGCCATATACATGCTTTTTAAGGCAGCCACCTTAAAAAGCAGCATATATTGTACTTGTAATGAATATATAAGCACAAGGTACCTGGCACCAATCATCCAGCAAATGACGTTGGCTAATTGGTGTTAGGACACGCTTTGCAAAATTCGTAGAAACACATTATTTATGTGTATACCTCAAAGACATGTTCAGATGCAGATGAAGTCAAAGGCACATAGAGACTTGCCAACCCCTCTGGCAGGCCTCGCTGTGCCTCTCAGTGTGGCACGGCGTGGGCAGAGGTGCCAGCAAGATGCCAAGGCTTTGTGTGCCACACGAGATCAACACCAGCCATCACACGTACACAGCACACATCCGGACACACAAGACCCACACACCCACCTACACCTTCTTCTATCCTTACATATCCATATCCTACTAACCCCTTTGTGTTTATCTTTCCCCCTTTATTCCTCCCTGTTGATGTGTGCGTGAGTGCATGTTGGCTTATTGGCGATGCCCTCTGTGCCATCTGCAACAACCCCCCCCCGTCCTTCCCCACCACCACCACCACGCACCCTTCCCACTCATCACAAGGGTGGGCTTAACCATCTGTGTGCCAGTGTGTTCCCACAGTGACAAAAGGATGACTTGGGATGCGGGGGGCGATATTGGTGAGGCTCCCTCAACAAAAGCAAGTGTAAAGACTTAAAAACAGAACAGTGCCCTGTATGTTGGGATTAGACGAAGTACTGACATATGAGCTCACAGCAACACAAGTTGGTCATGTTGGTAATTTAGTCTGGGAGAAAAGCTGTTGTTGAAACTTTTGTGCAGACTTCGAAAGTGGGCCAAGACTGCCTGACTGTTACAGTCTGCTTCCATGCAGAATTTTTGGGTCTTGTTTTAATGGTAAAACAAAAGCAAGCAACCACATTTTACAGACATGTATGTGTATGTGCTGGCGCAAATTTAAAAAGGCAATTTCCTTTGAGATGAACCTACTTCCTGCGAAGCCCTTTCACTGCGGTGTCACCTGGAGGTACAACCTATTGTCGTTTTGCGAGAGAACCCCGACAAATGTGCAGATATGCACAAAACAAAGATTAGCAAAAACAGAAATGTTTTTGGTCAGCAGATCTGATCAAAATAGTTGCATTCTGGACTATTCCATCAACATGCATCTTCTGTTATTTATTAATCACGACGGATTTAGATTTGCGTGTTTTTGTAGCAATAAAATGTCTCAGACCATCAAATAAATCTTGACATCAAACACAAGCATAAAATGCAGTACTCAGATGATTTGTACTTATGTGAGAAACTAATCACCTCCTAAAGCTAATAGCACAACTACCATTAAATATTGTGATAACTGGCAATGAGTCTTTCCCATCACTTTGGAGACCTACTCTTCTTTGCAAAATTGCCTAAATTCAGAAGAATTGGTCATGGTTCACAAACACTCCATCCAACATGAATGAGTTTGTCTCATTTGGATTAATCAGAAATTCACCCAATGCTTTTCAGATAGAAAATTGTTTAAAAATAATGTATCGTTTTCGTAAACCTTCAAAATTCCAAACAACCATGAGTCGATCTGTAACAGTCCCTTGTCCAGCAGTTTTCAGACGCTTCTTTACTCCAATAAACCTGAATAAACAGGCTAAATTACCTCCAGAGAATGTCATAAAGTTCTGCAATGGCCTGCTGATGAGTCAGTCATTTAATTCAGTTGTGTTGGAACCGGGATGCTCCCAATGATCAGAGTTTAAGCTGCTTGGTCTGTCCCATAAAATAAAAAGTTAGTGGTTGGAACAATAAATATACAGCTGCAGTTCAGGTAATGTACAACCCTGATCACATGCTAATTGGCCTTGTGTTTATATGCTCCATTTCTGAACCTGTAGCTTAGTCCAATTTGTGGACTATCCATAAATTGGATAGCCTAACTTATGTGGAAGACCAAAATGAAAATTGTTCTTTCACAACCTCATTTTCCAAATAAAATGACTAAACTTGCAAGACACATACACACTGTTGTAAAGTAGTATTTGCACTATTACTGAGATGTGATCATAGTCTTGGAAAAGTTGATGGAAATGTGAGTTGCTTTAGACGGTTTGTGGATGTTGTGTACACTAACGGTCATCATGGGCTAGCTGACTTTTAAAGTAACTTTTTTCCCCCTCCATTTTCTCATCTAGTTCTGTTCATTTTTCACTTCTTTCTTTTTACTTAATTTGATGTCTTTGTGTAGCTTCTGTGTCTTATCTAAATCCACTCTCCTCCCACATTCATATGAACACTTATATCGCAAGCACGCATGGTCACATATTCAACAATAGTACCGCAAAACACAAAAGCAGCCATGCAGTAAAAGCTGCCGTGTGTATTCTCGTACCCTGTCCCTAACTCCCTAACTGCGCACACTCTCAAATGTTTGTCTGGTTTTGTTTGTTTTTTTTCCTTGCATATTGCCTCATTGCTGGAAAAACAGAAACTTATAGAAAGCGTCAGGGCTCACACCCAGTCTGGTATGCGATAAGATTAGATTTAGTCCCTCAGATGTGACACATAAATGGAAGTGGATTATTTAGTAAGAAAATGACAGAATTAAGTTAAAACTTGTAGGCGTTATTGTTGAGGAAAGAACATTGCAGGGCTTAAATATATAGGCTCAGCATCACCCTTAGGCAGTGAATACCACAATATCCTCGTCTTTTGTTTTTGCCAATGGACTCAAAGAACACACTCTCGCATACATATGAAGAGCCTTCCAGGACCACAAAGCCTGTGTAGAAAATCAGAAAATCATCTCCTCTCCACTTTAGATTTCCCTCTGCTGTCTCTCCCAGTTCTTCTGTTTCCTCCATCGTCCCCCTTCTTCCTCTAAGCAAGTACACAACGGGTTGCCAGGCCGCATCAATCCGGGGCTGAGCCTTGCGCCTTGACGTGGAGAAATACAAAGTGCACAGATTTGGTGCATAAACATGTGCTTAAGTAAAAAAAAAAAAAAAAATGGCTGAAGCGAGTAAGGGGAACAGTGCCAAATCCCCTCATTCAGCCTCAGACCCAAGGAGGCAACATCCTGACAGCTTTGAGTTGGGGAGGGAGAGAAAATGAAGATGAGGCTGAAGGGTGGGAGATGGGAGATGAAGAGGTAGTGAGTGAACATCAGCTTCTGGGGATAAAAGCAATGCTCTGGGAGTTAAAAAGTGATAATCTTCTGTATTTTAATATTTAAAAAATTGTTGCCTTTCCACATCTCTGTGACATAATGAGACCAGGTTTAATCTCTTAGTTTGACCAGTTAGATCTGACAAAATTGTCATGAACATCTGTCGTCCCCTTGGGCAGAAAGATCAAAAGCCCTGTGTTTTTTTTTTCTTCTTTTTTAAAAAAAAAATCACATTCTACTCTATTCCATACCATGAATACCTAATATAATAGTTCAACTGAAGGTTTTCTGAAATGAGTTGCTGCATATGTGACCTTCATCAGTAGATGAAGTTGAAACAGAATAGCAATGGTGCAGATTTTAATTTTGTTGAGCACTCAAAGGTTATTTCATAAGAGATTTGAGGATCAAAGTTCATTATAGAGCTCTGAATAAGACTACAATCCTTGGTGCTCATACATTTAATTTATTTCAGTGTAATTCAAGTGTCGTTATCCAGCTATATCTTAATTGTTGTTCTCGTTTCTTCCAGTGATGCGAACCAGACAGTTGAGGTGGTAGACGTTTGAAAAATGTGGCCAGATTATAAAATCCACTGTTTTGGATGTAAAGTTAACCTAAACCTCTAGAGCCATTAATTTAATGCAAAACAACAACTCATTATTTTTTTCTTATGCAATTATGGTTGTATGCTTATTAAAAGGAAAATGACAACCAAAATGGGGGCTTCAAATTGGAAATTTGCAAGCCAGTAATTGACAAGCTGGGCCATGCTACGTAAATATCAAGTGTTTATAACTCGATATTTAACTAGAGCTTTAAACTCTACTTAAATATCACTCGCAGTGCAAACTTTTTATAATATGCTTAGAAAATAAGCAAAAAGATGACGTCTGTAAGATATATGAAAGTCAAGCATTTTCAGTTTATAAATTAAATTTAAGTTCAGAAGATGCTTAGTCTTGGCTTACAGCCCAAAGAGCCCTTTCCCTTGTCCCTGTAGTCTATATTATATATGATATTTTTTTAAACAGCTTTTATATAATTTCATTAAATATTTGCGTTTTTATCCTGACTGAAGATGAAGTAATTTTAGAAAGATGCCTGTTCTGTCCGTTTTTGCTGTAAGGTGGCAGGACAACCGAGGTGTAAAGTCTCTAATGTTATTGTTTATAAAACATAAGTTATTTTGAAATACTGCTTATCTCCTTAGACACAAGAAGTTTACAGTTGGTAAATTTTGCAAAAGCAAAAATCTGATATTTACTTGGTGGCAGTAAACGAAGTGACATCCACATCGTTGCAGTTACGAAGTTATGAATCTCTTAGCAACAAATTGCAAAGAGATAAGCAATTTAACAAATTAACAACAAATGTTGTTGTTCAAAGAGCATAAGATTTCTTCTGCTTTTTTTTGTTACTTGTTATTAATTTGGTGCTAAGAGATGAGTGCGTTTTCCGGTAATGAAGTGCCACCAAGAAAACATCTGATTTTTACTCTTGCAAAACTTACCAACTGTAGATTTCTTGTGTCTAAGCAGATAAGCAGTATTTCAAAAGAGCTTATGTTTTATAAACAATAACATGGATACACACGGTGTATCCACCATGTATTTGCACTTTTTGTGTACTTCTCCGTCTTTTTAATGTGCGCATATCTTGTGTGTGTTTCCAAGTTGTCTGGTGTTTTTGTTTTTCTTTCTTTCTTTCTTTTTTTTTTGTAAATCATTTACTTTTTATTTATCTTCCCAGGTTAGTTTTTCATTAACCCTGATGTGACACGGACTCCTTTTCATTCACCACTACACATTGTCTGCTCCAGCCATTCGCTCTCGCACAGCACTGAGGATTACTAATAAATAAGTGACACCAGAAGCAGCCTGTTTCCCTCACTCATAATTAACCGACTTGATGTTTTCAAGGAGAGGAGCTAATTAGGAATGAGTTAAGATTCGCACAAAGAGTACAGATGATTAATTAATTTTCCACACAGCCATTGTCGGTGAGAATAACAGCTTGTTTACAATACAGCTCTTTCTGTCGTGGTTATAGCTCACTTAGGGGGCATGGCAGGGAAAGGTCTGTCAATATTACATGTGAATTCCACATCCATGTCAGAAAAGGTATAAGGAAAAAAAAAACTTCAATGAAGTCCCTTAGAGAGTCAGACAAAAGAGTGAACCATGCTTTCATTCATTTATCTGCCCCCTTTTCTTGCTTAGAGCTGTATTAAAAGGAAGATGTGGTAGCGGTCATTATGGTCGCTGGTCAATACAGGTACACATGAGAAAACTATTCACATTTACTCCAAAAATGAATTTCAAATCAACTAACCTAAAACACATTTTGAAACTGGAGAACCTGGAGAACCCGAAGTACCAAAACAAACCCTCCAAACTAGAAACCCTCTGACTGTAAGGCCAAAGTTACAGATCAGTTACGTTAAGAGGAAAATTGATCACACATGCCCGGGTTTTAGTTGTCTTCATTTAAATAATAGAGAAGATCTAAAGTTATTCACAGTAACGCTTCGTCCAAAGTATCAAGTGAAAATGACACACAAGAGCTTCAAAACAGTAGCATGCTAACATTCCTAGCTTCCGGTGATACTGGTGTAGCTACAGATGGAACATGTGGATGTTTGACTAACCATAGCATCTCTGTCTCTTTACAACGCCTCCTGGATTCTTGTAATACAGACAAATATTCAACCAGAAAGTTATTAATCTAACGATACCAAGAAAACTCTTAAAGTGCTAAGCTAAGCGCCACCTCTTGGTGTGAGACCAAGTTATTCGAAGGTCTTGATATTTCATTGTTTGGGGAGAAGTTAGTGGGTGACGTAATTCTATTTAGGAGTCGCAATTTCTGGTTACAAGGTGGCCTTTTTTAGTGGAGCACTTGTAGGAGTTCAGATTTAGACGTATGATTGGTTGTAGACCATTAAACTAGTAGCACACACAGTGCTGTCCAGTCTGTCAGTGAACATGTTCCATTAGTGTTTGAATGCATAGACTGGAAAGTATTTCTTTGTTATGGGACTATATTGCTAACAATTATGAGCTCCGCAGCCACTGGTTTATTGGCATCTAGCGACAGCACATTCAGTTTGGGTCTGATGTGACTCAATAATCTCACTTCCAGCTTCAGACGCATTACACAGAGAATTATTCACCTCTGTACCGTTTTATGTTTCACAATATTCAGCAAGAGGACAAATTCATTTGAGACAAAACACTCCGAGTCAGATTTTATCTTCTGTTGTCTTCAATCCGTACAAACATTTTAGTTTATCAAAGTTTTTGCTTGTTGGACAGTTTGTCAGGAATTGTTTACTTCAACTTGAAAAGAATATTAAAATGTTTGTTTTGAAATAAAGTTACGAGTGAACAACTGGCAACCTTGTGATTCGGTTGGTTTGTTTGTGTCTCTGTTTAGAGGTGGGTAAACAAACCTTGGTTTAGGTGCAACCTTTGGGATAAAGCAACCTTTAGGGTTGCACCTAAATGAAGGCACCTACCTATTGTACCACGACCGTGAAATTTAAAAACGGAATATTTAGTTTAAATATTTATGTAGTTCTTAATGATAAGTCTTTGTTTTAAATAGGAGATGTGATGCTCTTTGTCTTTTCAAGGACTTTTAAGATGCAAAAAAAAATATAATAAAATTTATTAGACCCTTTTATGAATTCTAGTATATTCCACTTGCCATCAGAGTTGCTTAGGTGTGAAAACTGTAGTGTCTAGTTGTAATCATACCAATACATTTTGATTATCTAGGACCCAGGACATGAAAATCCTCAGTAGAGTCCAACTAATTATAACTAGTGTATTTTGTTTGGTTTTATTGTCAATTTTGCCTAACTTCATTAAGAAATTAGGTTTGTCCTGCCACAACCACTGTTAGGTCTAATTCAGTGCAGACATAACACACTATCGATATCAATTTACTGTAATAAACTTATTATAGCAAAAAGTAATAGTTTTGTACTGCAAATGCAAGTGTTGTTTCTTTGTTTAAACGCAGTTGACAATAAATGAGGTTCTTGAATATTTGAGAGCAAAGCAGATGTATATTTTCCGAAACAAAAAGCAAAATAAAACCTAAAAGCAAGACGTCAAGTTTAACCTTCTGCTTCTCCCTAAGCGATAAATCTTCTGGCCAAGTTATCGTACTTTACTCGCCTCACTATACCTTGCTAAAAGTGGGATAAAGCAATTTGTTTGTCTGTCATCTTGTCTCTAGCTGTCCACCTCCCCATTTACCTGCTCAGTTTCCAGCCTATGCAGAGATTGATGGCTTAGGGGAGAAAGAGGAGGGGATTGTAGAATAGACATAGATAAAGACAGACTTGGTTGTAAGTGTAAAACAAACACACACATGTCCACATCCATGTCACTTCATGTCACTTGACACACCAAAGAAGAAAAGGTGTGTCTCTGCATGTGTGCGGGGGGGTGTGCGGGCGTGTGTGTCTGTGTGTGTGGATTGCATTGGCCTGAGCCCCTGCTCGTATTAAAAGGGCCCTGGCAGCAAGAGATAGCGGCTCTATCTTAATGGTTTCCACTGCCTGCCACTCAGCCTTCAGACGGACTCTTCTGCCTGCACACTTCTTCCCACGATAAAACCACTTCACAGGGGCTTGTGCCTCTCCATGCTGGCCTCTCCTCTTCTCCTTGGAGAGACGAGAGAGAAAAAGAGAGAAGAAAAGCTTCCCGAGGTATTGATACGTGCCCACAGCCTTAGACTGAGGCAGAGACAAGGTAGACAGGGACAGTTCATCGCTCACGTTACGTAAAACTGTTATATGATGTTGCCAAAAGTATAAAATGAGATATAGCAACGGCAACAGGAAAAATCATAGGAAGAGAGGCCGGTTTATGCTTTCCTTAATCTAAATTTGGTTCCTTGTCCACACACACTGGGTGGCAGGGTGAAAAAAATCATAGTGCCTTGCAAAATATTGATACTTGTTGAACTTTTTCACATTTTCCCACATTACAAACCTGAATTGTATCGGATTTTATTTGCAGTTTATGTAAAAGATTGACACAAAGTCCCCTAGAAGCATGAAGTGAGATAAAAACAATTCACACTTTTCAGCCTCTACACTTCAGAGGTTTGCCAGAGAATATCAGTGGACATATGTCGCTGTGAAGATCAGGAAATACAGCAGACAAGTCAGGGAGGATGTTGCGGACAGCACTATTCAATCTGTCGATGGACAGAAATCGTGTGGTACAACTGAAAACTCAAGACAAAACCTTAAAAACTCCTCTTGTACAGGGTTTTTGAACTCTGCTATTAGCTGCAAACTGAAATACAAACCTTCACGAACAGATCACTCATTCACCACTAGAATGCAAAACTTTTCTGTTTTGCAATAAATTGGGAAAGAAAAAAAAAATCTGTATTTTGAGAGCTTTGCTTCTCAGGCTGCCTGGAAAGCAATATTTGACAAATGGTAGCATGCTCATTCCTCACCTATTTAAATGCAAACTATGCCGTTTTTGCAAAGTAATCTCGAGCTTTCACTGAAAACCGCCACCATCCCTAAATACTGATTTGCCGCATTGTGTTCGACGTCTTTATCTCAAAATTTGCATGATGCTGAACAAGAACGTTTGAGGAAATGTCAGAGAGATGTGTGTTGGTAAACGTTTGTCTTCCAACACTGCGACTATTTACTGCTGATCTCTGCTTGTTCTTGCTCATGGTCAACTCCTAATACAATACAACTGTCAGGGTCCTAAGATGGAATCAATCGTTCCTTTTGTTTCTTTTCTCTTTTCATCCCTTTTTTCACATTTTACCAATACTTTGCTTTATAAATTTCTGTTTGTGAACAGCTTATACAAGGGATCTTTACAAAACTCTTTGTATTTAGTTAGATAACTTTTTGTCAACATTTATTGTTTACATAAAAAATTTAGCATGTTATGCTGCCTGACCTGTGCTCAGCTTTTTGGATTAAGAAAACAGCACGTTTTCATGCCGCTCACCAAACTACATTGATTTTTGTGAATTTGCATTATAGTTTACATCGTCTTTTGTCCGCTTCGCCATCCATTATTAAGTCAAAATTAATCTTCATGGCCAAGTTCATGGCAAGTAAAATCTTTGAGACGCTATTAGCCTTTACTATTGTGTGAATGGTAATTTCATAAAGAGCTATTCAAAATACGAACGCGAGCCTCATGCCCATTCTTCCAGCTGTCGTTAGACGGGGGAAGGAGCGGCGGGGGGGAGTGGGGCGAGGGGTGTGCCCAGGTCAGCCCTGCTCCGTTATGTTGACCGATCGCGGCCGTCTCAGCCGCATAATGGAGAAATTAAGTTTCTGTAATGCACAAATGAGGTTATCATTGGTTTTGCAGCTGTTTACAGGGTCAAGGAGAGATGCTGTGTTCAATCGGGGCTCAATTTAGTCGGGAATGCGATTAGATTTAGCCCTTCCAGTGTATTCTCTCCATCTGGCCATGAATTAGATTAGGTAAATAGAAAACTAATGCCACTGATTGTGGTTGACGCTGTAATGTTCATATTATAGAAAGCAAAAGAGTTGGTATGGATTTGTGGTGCCCATGGGAATGTAAAAGTTACAGAGAGTCTCGGTTTGGTTGTTGTATAAACTAAGTTGTACTTTTTAATCTGTCGTTGGCATGACAATAGACTGGATAAAGACCAAGAAATGTTTTTCCATCATTATTATTAAGCAGTTTCCATGAAACTTGAAATTGCTTGGTGCTTCAATCTCCAGCAATTCTTCATTTTCCAATATTCAAGCAGCTATGCAAAGTAGCTGTGCTGTACCACTGTTTGTTCAACGATTAGACAGGTCATCTGAGATGATATTGATTAGATGTACAATAATTTCATTAAATCGCTATAAAATGTTTTGATTCAGGAAGAACTGGCTCTGGAAGTAGTTGGAATAGGCATTTCCATTTATTTATTTTCTTCTTTTTGCTCTTTGGCTATTTCCGTCTTCTGAACAAAGAATGGCTTGATTGGATTTCATTGAATCTGGCACAAACATTGACTTGGACCTCATGGTTGACATGATTAGATTTAGTTGATAAGAAGCTATTGTGCCAACACATTTTTGACCACAACTCAAGAACTTGGGGCATTAATCGGAAAACAGTGAATGAGAAATTGTAAAGTTAAATGGTGATTTTATTGGGCTCATCTGCTGATGGATTGAAGTTACGCATAACATATCCATACTTGACGCATCTCTGCTCCCATACGTAGAGCTGTGCTTTAAGAGGACGTCGCCAAACATTACTGCCTTTCATGTCAATAGCATATTTTTTATACAGCGTATTAGTTAACTATTCGGCAGACAGCAGAACTCATTGTTTCCTCAATTACTGTGAGTCATCCAGGTCCTCAAACAGCAGAGCAACCTCAGAACATCACAAACTGTGTTAGTTTTTGTCCAAATGTAATCAACTTATTTCTGTCACCTCAGGTCACAGAATATTGTCCAAAGTGTCTTGGGAGTCATGAAGACGTTTGAGGTAAACAGGTGCCTCAAATATAAATTGATGCTATCGTCCTCCAAGTAACGTTTTTCCTAATTTTATTTTTTTATTATTGAGTTATGAATGCTGACATTGTATACGATAAAGAAAGGCTTGCAGTGCTTTAAGTGTTAGGTTGGCCACTCCTCAAAGGGTGTTTTCATTTCTGGGCAGTAGCTCTCAATGAGGTTCGACAGAAGAATCTTTAGTAACCCTTCCTATATTGGTAGTCATCATGACTTTACTTCACATTTGTTGCATTTCTTTTGATGTGGACACAAGGCGTTACTTTTTGAAGTCTTTTCTCCTGCTTCATGTTGTGAGACGGGTTCTATGGTTCCATGTTGGAGGCCTACGACTTATCCCTTTAGAAGAAGTCAATCACTCAGAAGGAATGGTCTGATTTGACTGTAATTTGGTGAACACACAGCGATCAATAAACACCACAGATCAATACACAAACGGCTGGATTTGTAAAGTGGGAGCAAGTCTAAGACGAGTACAAAAGGCCATAAATGGTGGTTCCCCTTCATTGGCTTATACTTCTTCTAAAACTGTGTTCTGGATTGGAAAATTAGAACTATGGAAGAGCTGTATTTCATAACAGTGGCATTTGTTGCATTTTTAATATTCAAATTGGTAAATCTTCAAAATGGGGACCTCCACATTTATTGTCATACCTGAATATAAATCCACCTTTCATTGCGGCAGCTTAATCTCATGGTGCAAATAACCCTCCTGTTTCTGTAATAAAGTGGTGAAGATTTTTTTTTTTCTCACTTTTTCTTAAACTTTGTATTTATAGCTCTGATTAGCAAGGAGTTGCTCTCATCATTATTCTCTTACTTAAAAGTTATCAACCAACACCTTAATTATTTGAATGATATGTTGTATTTGCTATTTTGAAGAGCAGTAGAAAAATTTTACATGTCGCATCATCTTTATATCCAGGGGAAACAGAAAGTAGAGATTTATTGATTAAACATCCTTTTTGAAATATATATATATATAGATATATATATATTTATCCCCACTGAATAAATGTACCGCAGTTAAAGGTTTGATTTTTCTAAAATTTTCCACTTGACATTATACTACAGACCCCTTTATTTGTCATTGGTGCCAAGAAATGTGGCTGTACCAGTAAAAATATCACTGTTAATCTACCTTTTCACTCAGTGGAAGTATAAAAAAAAAGCAGCTAAAATATGATTGAGGCATCACACGTGCATTTGAAGTGTACCTAGCTTCCACCTTAAGAGGTGACTGTCTTTCTCTGCTCAATTTGTGTGTGCGTGTGTGTGCGTGGGTGTGTGTGTGTGTGTTTTAAAGTACGGCAGAAGTGGCAGCCCGTCAGCTCTGCTTTTCTCTGAGCTCCAGAACAATAGCTGAATTGGCCATATGTGTGACACCCAGACCACACACCCTTAATAATGACTGACAGCACTAAGGGCTGAAAACAGCATGCAGTGCTAGCACAGACACATGCATGTACCACACACACACACACGCACACCCCCACACACCCCCGCGCACACACACCCACCTGAGGACATGCAGGGTGTGGTGGATTGGTCAAGGTGTCAGTCAGGTTGCATATGTGTGCTGTCTGAGCGTGTTTGTATTTATCTTGAGCTTGAGCCCTGCTGGCCGAGTTCAGCTGAGTACCTGGAGAAAAAGAGAAGAAATGATTCTCTATGTACATTTTTTTAGTAAAAAAAACAGAAAAGAAAAAAAAGTCACTTTATGCCGTTTGAGCTAATGGTAACAAATCTTCCAGCCACGTTTAAGCGCAGCAGAGGAAAAAAAAGTGACTGCATAAATTGACAGAGATGGATTACTCAAACATGTTGACATTAATGCTCGCGCAGTAATAAAGTGACATTTATCTCAAGATTGCCTCAAGAGAGCATGAATTCAGGTTCATTACGTTTGATATTTGGCAAGTGGCCACGGTGTACGAGGGGCTTCCCCCCTTCATGTTCCCTTCAGTGTTAAATCGTAATGACAGGAACGTAATAACATGCAGAAGTCCATTATTAATTCTGTTAAATGCATTAGAAATGCCATTTAGTCGATTTTAAAGCATCAAAGCCATGCTGTGCTTTAGCCGCATGCGTGGTTTAGACGCATTTGTGCGGCTAAAACGTATATAGTTGGAGGCAAAGATGGAGAAAACTCTGATCGGCATCTTTCAACCCTTATTTCACATCTATCACGTCCCCTTTCTGTTTCCAACTAGAATTCAGCACCAAAACTGAAAGCAAATAATGTAAGAAATAATTTCAACCTGACCTTTTTTAAGACAGCATTGTTAGGAATCCAAAGGCTTGAACCTCAGGATACCTTGTATTAATCTCGTTTCAAGGTTTGTTTCACATCCACTGTTCTGCCGCTTTATTCCGTTAGCATAGCCAATCATGTGAAAAGCATGATGTGTATCAAAGTTGAGCACAAAACGGCTTTGCTTCGCTAACACGCTGGAACCAAAGGGACAGTGAAAGAGGAAGGAACAACACAAGTTAACCAATTAAGCACGGGTTAGTCCAAGGCATTACTAGAGATAACATAAACCTTTCAATTCATGCCTCCAGTAAATGTATTAGTGTCCATAATGCTCTGTTAACCTTTCCGTTATGTTTATTTACTATTTACGTTAAAATTAACATTAAACTGAAAGCAGCTGAATGTGTTTTAATCTATTTTTCAACGGGCAGCTAAGGAGTGGCAGATAGCAAAATAAAAGTAAAATAAATAATTAAATTTCTATTTAATTCCCTCCATTTGTCTGAAGCGTTCAGCCTCGTTTGTTCTGCTCACTTCGACAGTCCGACCCCGAATGCCCGATGTCACACATCCTGCTGCTCTTTCATCTTTGTTTTGGGTGTGTCTGATTTAAGGCACGAGGAACCAAAATGTAAAAGAGCTTAGTGTCTGAAACAGAATGCTGTAGGTTTAATAGATTGATCGGGCAAGATAAAAGGCTTTCACAGAAAAGCCAACAGATGACATATATAATTTGTACCGCAAGTCAGTGGTTAGATTTCAGAGGCCAACCAAGGGCATCTAATTTTCATTAAAAAAACAAAACATGAAATTTGGAAAATTCTTTGAAATTACTGATATCTGTTGTTTTTACCTTTTTTTTTTTTGTTAGTTTTAACTGCATATATTTCAAAAATTGCAGTTTCTTAGAAAAAATTTTCTGAGAAATATCCCGTTTCTGCATAAGTAGGGTCGTAAAGCTGCACTAAAGTCCCAGTTCAGTATGCACCTACAAAATGCAGCTTGGGAAGCTGAAATACCTAGGCACAAAGCCACTTAAGAAGCTTAGCTCTGATTGGCTGTTCCCCCTAGAGCAGAGATGTAGTGGATGTAGTGCCAAGGCTGTTGTTTATTTTAAGGTATATTTAGTGTGTAAACAATTATAATAGGAAGTTATACGCATTTTTTAGAGGCTGGTTGAATGCCTATCAATGTAGCAGGATTTGGACATGAGGCAATTTTTCTCCAATACCATTGGTGTTTACATTCGGCTTCAATTGTTTAGAAATGCTGGCAAACCTTTGGTTCAGTCCTGCTTCATCACAGTAGCTGAATATGGCTACTGTCACCCAACAGGCAAATGCCTCCCAAATCTGCTATTTCTTGCCCAAATACGACCAATATTTGTCTTTTTACAGCAGTATAAAGACAAATATTGGGGGGTTGAAACCGATCTTTCAAGCCCCCTCAAAAACCTGTGAAATGGCACAGTCTGTGCCACTTCAACATATGGTGCTAAATCGGATACGCATCCGATTGTTTTCAAAGCGTTTGCAGTCAGAATGACTGTTGCATTTCATTCAACTTTTATGTTGCTCTTTTTATTAGCTTCCTTCATGCTATGATCATTTGACAAATGTCTCTGTTCATCTTGGTGAATAACTTTAAGACGGATCCATAGAGGGCTCCATCAACTATTACTTCCTTAAGCAATGTGATGCTGTGTGACAACTGTTGTTCTGCACATGCGGGTTGCTTGGCGACGTAAACCGTTCACATAAGTCTGATTGCGGTCGATCAGAACTGAGCATCGAGACCTGCTGTTTGAACGGGTCCACACTGTTTTGCTTTTGCTTCACATTTGCGTAAACTTGCACAACGGACCGTAGCTCCACGGTCCGTTGTGCATGTGTTCAGCTTTAAAACATCGCTGTATTCATTCGGTACACATGCATACCAAACCAAAGGGACTTTACACCAAGTTTGCAGTACGTATTTGTGTACCTTTGCATCCTTATTCTTTGGTGAGCAGCTGATGTGCCTTTGATATGATTTGTTTTTTGTTTTTTTTGTAGCTTACTGGGACTTTTTTGAACTTTTCATGGGAACTTTTCTCAATAAACGAATAAAACTATCTTCCATTAAAGCCATGTTTACATTTTTCACTTTTTTTTTTTTTAGACACAATTTGAGCCCCTAACTCAGTTTTACAGAATAAAGAGCTCTGTTTATGTGTACTTGAACAGCAGGTGATTTGTGTCAGCTTTATGATGCGTCTCACAACTGATGTGAAAGCAGCTTTATGTACCAACAGTCACAAAAAATGGAAAACATCAAAACGTAGGTCCTGAAGACGGTCGACGTCTTCAACACTGCTTGGGCTGTCGGGGTCACATTGTGGCTCAAACATGTAAAACATGTAAACTGCCGTAGCTGTAATGCCTCACAATCCCCGCTAGAAACTGCTTAAAGTTGCTCGTTTGGCATCATGTTACTAAAACCAACAAATCACCCTGAAACTTGGATCTTTGTGTCAGCTCTCCTTGTTCAGAATTATTCTAGCCATCAGCTTCCTAGCCTTATGACATTGGGTGAAGGTTGCTAGGCAGAGACGCTGTTTTTGTTTTGCAAAACGTAGTATGTTAACTGTTGATAAATGGCAAATGTATCATTTTTGTTTTTATTAAACATGTACAATGGTAGAAAGGACAACACACCTCTGGCTATGTACTTTAAAGTTTCTGTAAACTGTGTTCGGTTGGGGGTGGGGAGGTGGGTGAATGGACCTGGATGAAGGATGGTCCTGAGGAAGGGGGCAGCACCGCTGTGCATTTGCGTTGATGGACTGACGAGCCCTCTGGCCAAGCAGACCCTCCCTTTTGCTTACACACACTCGCTCTCTCTCTTTCCGTCTCGTCTGAGCGAGGGAGACGCGGCTGCTGTCCCTTTAAGAGCTGAGCCCAGATCTCACAGCTTACAGCGAGGGAGGGAGAAGAGGAGGGACAGAGGCACAGAGAAAGACGGAGAGGGAGGGTGTGAGGCTGGAAGTGTGTGAGCAGAGAGAGAGTGAAAGAGAGCGAGAGCAAGAGAGAGGGAGAGAGAGAAACAGCAGTGTGTGTGAGAGGTTGAAGGATCACTTCAATCCCGTCTTGTTTTTGGGGGAGACTAACCTTGTTCATCTGAAGCATTGTCGGACTGTTTTATGTTGTTGTTGTCGAGAGAGACGGACCCTTACTCCAGCATGCTCACTGAGCCTGAGCTACCTCAGGAGTGTAACAGGTACGTGACACGTTCTGCCGCTCACACACTTCCACACACACACGCACACAGAGATATAGAAATATAAACACACACATTCACATGTAGATGACAGAAAGAGGAGCGGACCCGGGATTCAGAGAGGGGACGATTCAAAGGCAAATAGACATAAATGTGTAAAGTGTGTGAAAACAAGACTAGGTCGGCGTGTGCGTGAAGTAACTATCTGAGCGGAGTTTGACTCTGACTGTGAGATGAAATGTTAAGACAGAGTTGATGATTCACTCCCTATCCTTTTAGTTCAGATAACATATGCAAAGCTGGAGCAATATATGTCCGGGGATGTGTTTGTTTAAGCTTCGGTGACAGATGACTCCCACTCCCCCCTGTCCGCCTCCCCGGCGTCCCCCCTCACTCTTTTTCTGTCCGTCCTGAGTAAAACTTGCGCTCATTCAAATCTTCCACGGACAAAACTGCAAAAAATAAAATAAATAAATAAATAAATAACCCAAACGAGCACAAGTCAGAAAGACGAGGCGAAACGTGTCGGTCAGAATGTGCGATCATCTCCTCTCATCAGCTCATCTCCGCTTCTCGTCACAACTTTATTTACTTCTGCTTCCCTGTCAGCGCTCATGCGTCTCCTTCTGTAGCAGCCGGGTATATTTAGGCGCAATCAGACGCTCACAAGTGCATGGAAATGCTCAACTGAATCCATTTTTTAATTTTTTTTATTTTTCCAATCAGGATTTGCCTCATCTCATAAATGTATTTTTTTGGGGGGGAGGAGGAGGTTTATTTATTTTTTTGTTGTTTTAATCCAAACTCAACGCATGAAAACAAACCTCTCCGTTAATCCTGTTCTCAATCTGTACTCTCTTCTCGTTGTTATGCCTTATGCTAATATTAATCGCACTGTGCTCCTCTGTTGTTTGTGCAGGCCTGCCTTCATTTAGAGGTGTGAACCCTCTAACCTTGCACTGTCAACACAAGTGGCTTTCGCCCATGCAATAATGCTTGTTTGATCCTAATACCGCGAGAGGCAGATTATGCTCTAATACATTTTAATTCTAACTCACACATATCATAACATGGGTAACACCGCTCTTTCCTCTCTGCTTTCTCTCCCTCCCTCCTTCTCTCTCTCGACTTTTACTCCATTCAACTCTGTTTTTGCACTGATGAAACTAACCTCTTGTTCTGAGATAAACTAGGGTCGGCGGTGTGGATTTCGGGGAGGTGGGGGGATTTCCGTGGAGGTGAAATATTTAGAAGTGGCAAAAAACGTGTTTTTAATAAACCGTTCAGTCCTCGCAAAGAGGTCGAGGAGGAAGAGAGAAAGAGAGGGACAGATAACAACAGCTAGAAGGAATTAAACATTTAAAGGATTACACACAAAAAGCAGAATGTATGAAGATAAATGCAGGGATTACAATGACTTAGGGGGAGAGCGCTTAAAACTCTTGCTTTCCAGTAATGCACTCCATCACCGCGGCTCCGGCCGTGTTTCAGAGCGTCTGCATGTTCATATTTGGATGTGTGCACACAAGACGGAAAGAGAGAGAGTGGGGGCATCTTCCACTGTACTCTTGTGTGTGTCCGTGCGTGCGTGTGTATGCGTGTGTGATTCAGTCCCAAAGGTTTGCAATGATGCTCTCAGTTCATGTGCTACAGTAAGTGTCCGCTTGCTTCTTCATCATGCTTCTTCTTCCTCTTCTGCTCATTTGTAAGTTATTGAAAATGTTGTTAAAGTGTAGTTTGACTTTATTTAAGAAATATTATCTTAGTTTGAAGAGTAGGACGTTAACATTTTAGTTAATCAAATTAATTTTATTCTATTTTCTGGCTTGACTTTTTAAGTTTTACGTGCTAAAAATCTATTATTTCTTATTTTCTCATCAGAAATAGATGTTTATAGTTTTCTGAATGTTCTGCTGTGTTACAGAACTTTAACGCACGGTTGAAATCAGTCAAATCTGCAAGCACGGCCTTGTGTCTTCACGCTGAAAACACATGAAGAGAAAGAAAAGGAGAATACCAAAGCGACCAAAACAGAGACGGAGGGAGAAAATAATAATAATAATAATGATAGAATAAAAATAAAAAAAAAACAGGCGAGATTTGAAATTGTAGCCGTAGGTGGAGGAGAGTGGAAAAGGGATGATGTGGTCAAACTGACACATTCCTCACCAGCAGACATTTGAAGCAGGTTTTTACAGAAAAGTGAGAGTGCCAGAGATGAAGTGAAAAGAGGGGCGGGTAGGGGTGTGCGTGTGTGTGTGTGTGTGTGTTTGTTGGGGGGTTGGGGGGGAGTTATAAGGAGGAGAGGAAGAGGTCTCTGTCAGGGTGGTGTTAAGGCGGTGGTGGATTTTCACACCCCTCCATTTGTCCCCCCTCGGTTTATAGGTGTGTGTGTGTCAGCAGTGGACATGTCAACACTTTGAACGGTTTAAGCGGGACGACACTGGTATCCAAACTGACATCAGAGCACCGCTAAGAGCCCAGAGGAATTGTCTGGATTTCAGTGACATAAAAAGTCTCATTATTAGTAATTAAAATGTAGCCTCGGAGATGGAAGTTCATTTCATCGCCTCGCGTAAAGTGCTGTGACAACTGCAGCTTTATTTGCCTTTCAGATTTGGATCCTAACCCAAATGGACAATTAGCAATTCATAAAGTAAGACGCATTGTTATATATGATTAAACGATATTAGCATGATTAGCAGTAAAATGCTGTAAAATCAAATAAAAAAACAAGGTGACATTCTCTGAATTAGTGCTTTATAATTTGTAGTCTGGATGTTTTTGTGTAAAACGTCTAACTCTTCAAATTTTGTGTTTGCAAGTTATGAGACACGTTTGTTTTCGAAGACGCTTTTGATCACTCGTTTCTAATTTTGAGTGAGCAGTTCTGCTTCCAGCTTAAGTGTCGCTGTACTTCATGTAAAAGTGTGTGTGTGTGTGTGGATGGGGGGGGGGGTTGCGGGTGAGATTAAGGCAGTTTGAGTTGGGGGGAGAGAAAGAAGAAGAAGACAGAGAATTTGTGAGAGTGGAGTAATTGAGCAGAATGTCCGTGCTCTGCAAACTAATTCACCGTTCTCCTCTTCTCTCCCCCTGTGGCCCTGTCTCGGCCTCCCTTGCCTTCCCTTTCTCCCCCTCCCACCCACCCACCACATCGGTTTGGAGTCCATTGTCTAGGGCATATTGTCTGTCCCCAGAGAGCCTTGATAACCGTGTCTCCATCCGCGAAGAAATGAGGGGGTGGGGGGAGAAAAAAAGAAGGGAAAGACAGAAAAATACCAAAGGAGAATGCTAAAGTGCCCCGGCCTGGGTTGATCAGCTGACCCTCGGGGGGGGTTCTGCACAGGCTGCGTTTGTTCTTCCCGTTGTGGTGGTTCTGGCTCAGAGAGGAGGGGATGAAAGAAAGCGAGAGTGATGAGAAGAGCTTCAGTGTCAGAAGTGACCGGGAAGGAGAAGGAAAGTGCGTGTGTGTGTGTGAGTGCGGACAAAGGTGTCCCCCCTGCAACCTCTTACCCTCCAGGCTAACTAGAGTCGGGTCATATGACATGGGGGTCATTGGGTGGAGGTCAAATGTCAGCAGGGTGCATTCCAGTGTCAGCAGAGCAGAGAAACACCAACAGAGCCCACTCGATATGAGCCGGTTATCGGCGTCAGGATAGACTGAGACCCAAACATCAAAATCGTTTTCTACCTTTTTAAAGTCCCGTTTATCGGACTAAGTTACCAAAGGATTTCTAGCTGTGTGTTCATTGCTGCCTCTCCCCCACCTGTTGCTGTGAGAAGCCTGTCTATATGGCAGTGCTTCAGGTCACCAAAAACACAACCAATCGTGGTGCGTAAACTACAAAAAGCACCACCCCTAATTTCCCATCATTGTTACGCTGCTTTTCAGAAAGTGATGCATCAGAATCATCTTATCAAGGAAATGTTTAAGACATTGTTTAACAGTAATCAATTGTACTAAAATTCTAGCAGCAGATGGAATAATTTCTACTTTTCTACTTTAAAAGTGATTATACCTTTAAAATTTTTTGAAGTTATGCTTGAAGACCGTGAAAAGTAGGGTGGTGTTCTTAAAGGTCACCATGCGTGAATGTCTGTTACACTTTCATTTCCACGCTCTCATCCTATTTGTTCATCGACCCTGCCTGTAAAACACGCAGAAAAAATTCCTCCATCTTTCCACAATCCACAATAGGAGACGATGTCAGGATCTACAACGAAACCTCTGTCTCCCCAGGTAGTGAAGGGGGAAAATGGCATGGACATTTTGGGGGCAAAGTGGGAGACTTTCAAAGCCAGATGGGAGTCTGTGGATGTGTGTGAGAGAATAAGCTTGTGTGTGTGTGGGGGGGTCTGCTTTGCAAGGGCAGGCCAAGTCGCTGACAGTGAGACAAATGCCGCGACTCCTTTATGGATTGCTTAACAAATGCGGCACAAACAGAGGCCCAGCTCAACAATGGTAAAAAACACTGTCCCCTCACTCAATAAACATTATCCCTCTTGCGAAGCACCAGGGGATCCGACTCACCATCCACCGGATGCACTTCTCCTCTCTCTTTCTCTCTCTCTCTGTTCCCCCATCGTTGTCTTTCTTTTTTTTTTTTCCTCTAAAGCAACACTCGAGTTTTTCCCACGAGCTGTTTAGGCTTCGAGAGCCAGACAGCAGCAGACTTTCTTTCCTTTCCCCTCGCTGTCCTTTCCTTACGACTGTTGTGATGTCCACTGACTCAGTGTTAAGGCATAAATATAAAGTCGAAAGTATGAGGAAAGTATGAGGAGTGATGACTAAAGCTTTGGGTGGATGAGCAAAGAAGAGAAAAGAGAGAGGATGGTTCTCCCAGAGGCCGCATGAGTTGGCCTCCGTCTCCTGCTCTGCAAAATGCAGGACTTTTTTTTTTTTTTCTTTTTTTCTCCCTGCATGCATGCATTCATGTGTGTGTGATTAACAGCGGTGACATTAGGGTTGTGTGTTATTGCCTTTTGTGGTTAAGCTGGACAGGAAACACGGTTTGGGCTGCCGGCCGGCGATTTAGGGCACCACACAGAGGACGCTTTGTGTTTGTGAGGCTGAGTGTGTGTCTGCGCCTCTGTGGGTGTGTCTGAGTGTGAGCATGAGTGTTCTGCAGTACATTTTGTAGCTTTGACTTGCATCTCTAGGTCTGCGTTTCCATTGACCATGAACTTGCGCAAATTGGAATTACGAAAATAAATTTGCTGAATGGAAAGGCACCAATTAACAGAACATATTTTTTCATAAAAAGTTAGTCTGCGAGGATGAGGTGGTTTCTCGACTGTATTGAAATTGGCGTATTCCATAAAATTGCAATTGAAATACATTTTTCCCATCAAACAAATCATGTGATCACTACTGGCGGAAAAGACAAAGAAAACAACAGGATGATGGCGGGGCATGTTTTTTATTGACTTATCGCGTGAACAAACATAATCAAGTGTGATTTTAATTGTTTCTTGTTTAACCCTGGCACAGTCTTGGTGCGATTCTCAGGACGAGCGCATCAGATGTCACAGTCAGACAACGAGGAAGCGGCGGGCTGTCCTGTCAGACCGTCAGATCCCGAAACTGCATAACAAAGAAAATAAAAATAAAAAATCGTTGTAAAAGTGCACGTATGGTCAGTGCGATCTGCCGGGACTGCGCACAGGATAAAAACCTTGCTGGGTCCAACGAACCTCATCTCTTAGGACACTGCAATTGCAAAATTGTGTTTTTTCAACATTACCAAAATATCAAAATACCTTGTTTAAAAGTTTGAAGTCACAGACAAAAAAGGTTTTCACCTAATCTGTAGCCACATAAGCTTTTCCTTTCCACTATTCTTCCCACTATTTAAAGGGACAATCTATAAATAGCTATTAGGCAATATTCTTAAGAGTCTGCCTAGAGAGGGGGAAAAGTGAGACAGGAAAACAAGGGATGGAAAGAAGTTCTAACAAACAGCTGATTGTGTGAAGAGAGACCAGAGAGGAAGACGACGCCACAGAAGATGTGAGCGCAGTAAAGAAAACGTTAGCATAAGTTCAGCAGTGTGTAGCAGGATGGAAAGAGATCGAGATTTGTTTCCGCTTTAAAGCTAAAAGAGGAAAAGAGAAGCGGCGGGAAGGAGAGGGGTGGGGGTGAAAATGACAGCAATAGAGCGAGTGATAGCTCGACACGCAGGGGGAAACATTTGTTTAAATTCCTGCCTGAGGTGTCATATGGATGTAAATGCTGCGGTTGGCTCCTAGAAGGCAAAAGGCACCCTGCGCGCCTTATCTAAAAAGGCACATTCCGCTCAACTATTTTTGATATCCACTTCCAATTTCCCTCAGAGAGCAATTTCAAAAGATGGCTCACATTTCCACAGATAGACCCACACCTGAGTGACAGTTCTTGGTACACAATAGATGTCTTCTTTTAAAAAAATAAATAAAAATACTCCCTCATTTTTTTAAACGCAGATCATAGATGGTATTGACGTTTTTTGCAGGCTAAAACAATGAGAGTTAATTTAAAAAAGAGCTGCTCACACACACACGCACACGCAAATGCAACACACACACATGGAATTCTCCAGAGGAGGCTCCCACGCTCCCTGAAAGCTTGTTCTGAGTAGAGGAGTTAACAAGAGCAGTTAGCACTATGATTATGTTAGCAGCCAGACACACTGAGCGAAACACAACGTGTGTGTGTAAGAGAGAGAGAGAGAGAGACATTTCTGCAATGATTGCGTTTTCTTTTCTTTTCCCCTCATTGACGCTTAAACAAATCTTTGTCCCCGTTCTGCTTAATTCGTTTAAAAAGTGTTTTTCTAGACATCTTTGCCTGTTCTCAGCCACTCTTATGTCTGTATGTGTTGTGTGTGTGTGCGTGTGTGCGTGCGGGGGTGTGTGTGTGTTGATTACAGTGAGCAGTGGCCAGGAGACGGTTAACCACTGCTGATGGCGATTACTCGGGCCGTTAATGGACGTCCGTCGCTGTCCGATTAGTGACTTAGCGGCGGACGACATATGTGATATGAGAGGGACTTAGATGAGGAGCCACTAATCATCAAAAAGCCAAGGGGAAGTGGCGCTCTAATCTCAGCTTAGCGCTCTCACTGTGTGCACCGCTTCATGTGTGCGTGTGTGTATGCTGTAAGAGTTAGTTTTTTTTTTTTTTTGGGAGCATTTTTATTGCTGGAAAAAAAATTAAAAAAACTATGCAAATATCCAACAATTATAACCTGACCAACTATGCCGATTTATCAGCTTAATAAAGCAGCATCTTTTTTTTATCTCAGTAAATCCTCTCATCATGCTTTCTCTACAGGCCTCCATCAGTGTGACAGGCCTGCCAAACTTTAAATGAAGTAGCCGGCGTAACCTGCACACCCGCTGTGCCCAATTGTGTAGTAATTCCACTTCAAAGGCAAATGAGGAGAGAGAGAGAAAGAGAGGTCGGGGGGGGGGTTACAGCCAGAGAGGAGCTGTGAAAAACCTCAGCGTTTGTAGTCATCCACCTCTGAGGAAGTTGTGGTGGGCCTGGTTGGGGGGGCAAATGAGAAAAGAAGGGGAAGAAGAGGAGGAGAAAGAAAATCTTATGGCGTGAAATGTTGCCCACATGAGAGGGCGAAGTCATCCCCCCAGTCCCGCTGTGGTCCTTCTGGTTCGGCATGTTGTATTAAAATACGTAACATAAGACAACTGTTTCCATTTGAAGCAAAAGAGAAATATCCCTTCTGCTACTCAACTATTATGACATGTTGATTTGCAGTTCTAACAATGTTGTCTATTTTGACTCTAACACAGAAACTAAGCAGAAACACAGAACATATAAACACCCAATGAAATTCGTTGAAGGTTTTAGTCTTTGTGACAGATGTATAGAACATTATTTCTTTATGCCATTCAGTTCTTACTATAGTAACACTGAGACAAGTCAAATGAAAGGTCTGAGTTTCCTTTCGTATTAGCCATTTTGTGCCATTCACTACAGTGTGCTTTAGAACCATATGAGTAGAGCCTTATCTTAGCAACTTTCCCAATATAGTTTCACACAGCGATGATCAAACACTAAGGTTTTTCTCACACCAAGACAAGAAATGTCTCCAATAATGCAAATTTATCTTGATTTTAAGCTAGCCAAATGTGAAGTAGCCTTTTTTTTAGCTAGCTAACCAGAAATCTCTCGTCGCTCTGGCATTTTCTCTGACGTTTTCGCCGTTTTGAAACACCAACTTTTCAAACCTTGGTGATCGGACTAATCGGACCTTGGTAATAATAATCGACCGAATCTTAATTTCTATGTCTGTTTTTTCCTAATAGCTGAATTTATCTGTCTTTTGAGGAAAGGCTAAGTGTCATAGCTTTTCTTTATGGAAGCGATTCAGAAAACCGAAGTAACTTCTGTACTTTCTCTGGCTTCCTATGAAAAGGACAGCAACTGTGTGCTATTTTAAGACTGTAACTTTTTAATCTTAAGGCTGAGAGCTGGTTCTTTCCTGGTTTGTATATATGCTTGTGTGTTTATTTTTTTGGGTTAATATTTAACTCTGGATTCCCAGTCCATTTGGATAAGCCTGAGGAGCTACTGTGGTTAAATGATGGATAGTAAAATTATAAAATCCAAATTAAAAGCCTCCCACGTTTGCAGGAAACTTTGTGGAGCAGAAGGTGCGTAACTCAAGGGAGAGGTCTGAGGATTCAGAGCTGACCTCAGGTCTGCGTGTCAGCTCCTGGCCAGACAGAGGTGTATACAGGGGTACAAGGGGCCGTGTGTTTGTGTCCTGTACAAAAGGCCTTAGTGTGAGAGAGTGAAAGGAGGTAAAGTAAACAGGTAGTGATGAAGACAGACCAGCAGTGTTCAGGCCTCTGTTCTGTGTGAGCTCACACATGTGTGTGTGCGTGTGTGGGGGTGTGTGTGTGTGCGCCTCGGTTCGTGTGTGCACGAGTGCCGCGTGGCTCAAAAGGCAGTTTGTACAGCTGGGTCTGCCGCTTGCATTGGACGGCGTGTGAAGCGCCACATAACACAGGCGCCAGCACAGGCGCTCTTTACAACCCAGGGATCATAACTGTTTTTGCAAGTCAGTTTCAGTTTTCGTGTCAATCAGATTTAGAGATAACGCCTTGATTGTCATCAAGACGAAACAAAACCTCCAGCGGCCATTTATGGCCAGGCTTTTTTTTTTTTTTTTTTTTTTGCTGAGCTAGGTGGAGCGTCCAGCAGAGATAAAGAAATCTGCTGTTCCTGTTGATGTGTTTTCATGCTGTTCTTGTGCTTTTTTCTTTTTTTTCTGGACATACTGTCCTTTTTATGAGAGCAATCACTTCAAGTTCAGTGTTGTTTTATGTGGAAGGATGTGGAGTCTGGTGAATTATGTTACTATAAGCAATAAAACAGCAGTTAATGAAAGAAACATTTTGATTTTGGCGTGAAAGATTCTACACTGCAAAAACACAAACGCTTACCTGGTATTTTTGGTTTAGTTTCTAGGTCAAATGTCTTCTTACACTTAAAATAAGATAAAACTGACTTACATGTAACTTTTCAGCAAGTTATAGGTACTTATTTTAAGTCAATAATTCATTAATATTGATTTATCCACTGGCAGATTATTTCACTTGTAACAAATTTTTTTTTTCCAATATGTAAGTGGAGCTGAAAAGTTACGTGTAAGTTAGTTTTGTCTTTTTTTCAAGTTTACTAATATATTTGCACTAGAAACTAGACCAAAAATGGATTCTGTGTTTCTGCTGTACATTGTCGAACAGTTGTCTGATTAAAGCTGCTACCCAGACTTTTTCTGTAAAATCAATGAAGTCACTTCTAAAGTAGTTTATCACTTATAGCACAAATATGTCACAGTGGTTCTACGTGTTGCAAAAGTTACATAATCATCAGAAATGCCAATAAAGACCAAACTCACACAAATGCATGCCTCAGGTGACGTCACATAAGGCATAAAGTAGTTGATCAGAGTTATTCTGAATATGCCCATTTGTATTTTCTTTTTCACTTTGTTATGTTTTCATTTATAAACCTCCTTTTAAAAGGGTTTATCTTGTGTGATGTCATCACCCATCTTATTTTTTCTTCGTTCGGCTCAGTTTAAATAAATGTAGCAAACAGCAACAGTCAAGATTGTGAAGGCATAATCCACACATCAACACAATACCACATCCAATGACAAAAACAACAAAACGAAAAGATGTTAAGTAAAGTTTTTTTTTTTTATTATTTAAAAATAGTATTTTCTGAACTAGTGTTGTGGAAATCCAGATTTCATTGCATAAGAAGTCCTGTTTGATGGATTAAGATCAAACTTTTAACCAAAAGCTCACACTCCACATCATGCTGTGGGGATCCTTCTCTCGAGCTGGGATAGAGAAGTTGATTAGAGTTAATTGGGAGGTTGATGGAGCTTCATCCAGAATAAACGTGGATGAAAACCTTATAGAGGCTTTCTTCCACATTTATCTCCCAGAAGCACAACCCTAAACATACAGCCAAAGGGAATGGCCTAGTCAAAGCACACAATGTACTAATTTTAGTCAATCTCATGAAATCCTAGTGAAACGCATTCAGATTTGTAACCTGACCGCATTTGAAAAAGGTTAAGGGCTATAAACATTTTTCCCGCTGGACCTTTTTGTTCTTCAGTGACTTGATATTTTAGAAATATGAATAAAAGACTTATTGCAATATCCAAGACAAAGAAATAATAAAAAAAACCCTAGGTGTTCTTTTCCATCTATAAATATTGCAGTTAAAATCCCCCAGAATCACCAGTAAGTCGTTAAATCACAACTTTTTTTATTTTATTTTACTTTTTTGCTATTTTACTTCAACTCCAGCCTTCCCGAGGTGCGATAGAGTTCTGCGTCCAGCGAGCGGCACTCGATGCTGTTTGCGTTTCCACCGTCATGAGGTAAATAAGCGGCGAATTAGGAGCAGGGAAGGATGCCAGATGTACAGTCCAGAGGAAATCCAATAGAGTCAAGAGTGTAATCAGTTTACTGGAGACAAGCGGGGAGCATGGGGGAAGAATTTGAGAGAGAAAGGCCGAGGAGGATGACAGAGCCAATTAGAGCGCGGCGCGGTATGAATGCAGGACAGAGACGTGTGCAGATGAGTGAAGAAAACAGCTTGTTATTTCAAAGGGAAATAAAGAATTAGAGGAGTTTGAGGGGTGAGCGCCTGTTGCTTATTGCTTGTTTTTTCTTTTCTTTTCTTTTTTTTACCGCTTCGCAACACAATCAGTTTCCCAGAGTCCCTCCGTCCCCTGTCATGTGTTGGCTCTGCACCCCTGAGCGTTAGCAGCCTATTACCCAGGGTCATAGTCGCAGTGGCTTCAAGGCTGACAAGTGCATCTGAAAGCACTCAGGCGACGCTGAGAACCACATTAAATTCTATTATTGCCGCATAGTCACTTCATCCCTATTCAGCTGAAGTACAGGGAGGCAAATTTACCTTGCGAGAGACAGAGTTCATCTAATAGATGTGGCTTTATATCCTTTTCCCTCTTTTCAAGGGAACAAAGCCACGGTAACAAATGCAAACAGCAGGGCTGTCATGTTGCCAGCTGTTTTTTCCTCCGGTTCCTCTATTGTCCGCAGTTTTTCATAAATACATATTACTGTCACTGTACATTCTGCCCTCGCTCCATTTTTCTCTTTTCTTTTTTTCCCCCCACCCCTCTGCCTCTCCTCCACCAACCTGTGTTTCTGCGTGAAAAGACCTATTGTCAAGACGTGGTCATTTCCTTCACAATGCCCCGTGCAACATGGCTCCATTTTAGCAGTAATGGCCTTGTCCTTTTGAGGGAAGTGAATGCTGAATGGCCCCCGTGGTAAACACAGTGTAAGACCTCAGAGCAGGTTTGAAGGTCTGCCAGGCGGCTGGGGCGATCACAAGCCGACTGGAGGGGATTTATTGAAGAGGTTTGCTCAAAGAAACTTGGAGCATGTTGGAGCTGCGGAGATGAAAAAGGGCTTAAAAATTAACCTTTTATGACACCATTTGGGAGTTTATGAAAAGTACTTTTTTTTTTTTAATCGACAGGAACTTCCTCCATCTTACAAGCCGTATCCCCTTTTGAATATTGCTCACTCTTCCTCCCGTCTCTCCCTCCTCTCCCTCGTCTTTCTATCTCCTACTCTTTTCCAGGATGTCTTCCAAGCGACCAGCCTCTCCATATGGGGGGACAGATGGAGAGGTAACCATGGCAACCAGCAGACAGCGAGTGGAGGACGAGGAGAGCGAGGGACCGGGCGGTGTCATCCACCTCCCCCTGGCCTCCTACTGCGGAAAGGTGTCCCCTCACTCGCCCCCCAGCCGCCACTTGGATAGCCCCCCCAGCACGGTAAGGACACCTTTAAGGGGTGTGGGGGGAGTTTGGGTTCCAACTCGCTTGCCATCTCTTTGAGGAGGTAAAGCACACACCCATGGGAAGACGGAGGGGTTGAAAGATGACGTAGGTTATCATCTCATCTCAACCTCTATTGGAGCTTGAGAGACATTGGTTGTACCTAAACCTGAGAACACACCCATGGTGCTGGGGGAAAATGTCGCCTTCTGTATTTAATGAGTGCTTCCTCAGTGAGCTGGAAGGAGGACAAAAAAAACTGCAAATAAGCTTCGCTGGAAAAATGTTTTCATTTGTGGATCCATTCAGCTAGAAATTAACTTCCCTGACCTTGCATGTTTGTCATCTCTTAAAATGACTCTTAAAAAGAAATGAATGTTTTGAGGGGGAAATTTTCTATTTATTCATTTGCATATAATGGCCAAAGGATTATGGATGTCAGAAACCTTTTTGGGATTTTGCTTACGACAACCCCTACACTTTTATTGCCCAGCACCAACACCGGCATTAGAGAAAAAAAATAATAATATAAACTGCACATGCCCCTTTGATGATTCACATGGAGACCTAAAAATGGAGGAATTGGACTTCCTCTGTTGGTAAACAGCAGCTAGTAGCTGGGAGCTGATTTGAATCAGAGCAGAAAGTTTCAGACTGCCGTTTGGGATGCACTTTAAATGTTTGTGCTGCTTTGAGATACAGTGGGGGGAAAAAGTATTTAGTCAATCACCAATTGTGCAAGTTCTCCCACTTAAAAAGATGAGAGGCCTGTAATTGACATCAGAGGTAGACCTCAACTATGAGAGACAAAATGAGAAAAAAAAAATTCAGAAAATCACATTGTCTGATTTTTAAAGAATTTATTTGCAAATAAGGGTGGAAAATAAGTATTTGGT